>APFE030803638.1:1571-21246 GCA_000404065.3 Pinus taeda
GGATGGCCTTAAATCGGATATTCAAAAGTTTGTGGCAGAATGTTTGGTTTGCCAACAAAATAAAGTTGAAACAATTAAGATCCCGGATCTATTACAACCTTTATCCATTCCAAGCCAACGTTGGGAGGAGGTTTCAATGGATTTTATCAAGGTTTACCCAAGTCTGAGAGAGTGTGTCATCATGGTGGTAGTTGACAGACTTACCAAGTATGCACACTTTTGTGCATTATCACATCCATTTAAAACCAATATAGTTTCTATTGCATTTATGGAAACAATTCAAAAGCTACATGGAAACCCAAAGATTATTGTAAGTGACAGAAATCTCATTTTTGGACAGAATTATTTTCTTGTCTCGGTACTCAGTTAGTGCATAGCTCATCTTATCATCCTCAATCTGATGGGCAAACTGAGATAGTAAACAAATGTTTGGAAGGATATCTTCGTTGCTTTGTATCTAATAAACAGACACAGTGGGTCAAATGGTTACCTCTGGCTAAATGGTGGTATAACACTTCTTTCCATACAGCAACAAAAATGACCCCATTTATGGCACTTTATGGGTATCAGTCACCATCCATCACATCATATTTAAGAGAAAATTCTAAGGTTCAAGCAGTGGAACATCACATCGAGCATCAACAAGAAGTCCTCCAACTCTTGAAGGATAACCTCGTGTTGGTGCAGAATAGAATAAACAACAGGCATATCAACATCGCAGCGAAAGAAGTTTTGATGTAGGTGATTGGGTATTCCTACGGCGACAACCATATAAACAAATGTCCCTCAAGCAAGCTAAGAAGGATAATAAATTATCACCAAAGTATTATGGTCCATACAAGGTGTTGCAAAAGATTGGTACTATGGCATACAAAATGGAGCTTCCTGCAGCATCTCGAGTGCACCCTGTTTTCCATGTTTCATGTTTAAAGAAGGTTATAGGCAACAAGTTCCCAGTTCAAACAATATTGCCAGAACTTGACGAAGAAGGAAAAATTATATTGAAACTAGAAGCAGTCACAGAAACAAGAACTCGACTTCTAGGAAATCGATCAATTTCGGAGTATTTCATCAAGTGGAAGAACTTATTCGCTGAAGATTCTACATGGGAGAATGAGAATTTTATACAGAAGCATCTATAACTACTCAAGCGTCGAGGACAACACCTTTTTGAAGGAGGGGCATGTTAAGTCCATATAATACTAGTGATTACCTCATTACTATTGTAGTTGTATCCCTTATTAATATTGTTGTGCATTTATTGTCCCCATATTGTTATTACTGTGCCCCATAGAATCTCTCTATTGTTATTTTTGTGTCTTTATATTATTATTGTTAGGTCGACTGGGTTATATTGTGACTCCTTAGACTCTTATATATAGAAATGAGGTTTTGTCATTTGAATCATCCAAAAATTGTTCATTTGTGTAATGTAAAGGAGATTGCCCCCTCGAAAAGGCTGAATTCTAAGGCGTTGATCTATCTTTTCTATCTTTTTGTGAGTTGGTTTCATAACAATGATACATTTTCTCAACCCCATTTTTAGCATAGCTTTCAACGAGTTGTTTTGATTTGAAAACTTGGTATGTTTAAAAGATATTTTCATATGCATGCACCTAAGAGATTTATATTGCTATTGTTGGATTACTCTATTTAATTTGAGCTACAAACTTGTTTCAGTTATTGTATTGTCTATATAAGCGAAAAATGTAGAAGAAGAGGGTGGGATTTTAGTTGAGATATAACATCTTTTGTGTATATTGAGTAGATCTTAATGTAAACAGTTTTCCTGAGCAGTTTGTTAGAAAATGGAACTATGTTCAGTCTCCATTAATGTACTTGAGTCATTATGTAATGTACCTATCAAAAGAATCAAGAAACATTTTATTATTATTATTATTGTGATTTATTAAAGCATGGGTTTCATGCTTGGGTCACCATGTTTAGGTCAAAGTTTCCATTGAGGCCTTTTAGGATTTATTCTGAGTCAAAAGAGTCATTGTATTGTTAAAGAGACCCTTCTTGGGCTTTTGAATCATATAAAAAGGTTAAGCATTGAGTCAAATATGATTTATGTATCATCCACGCCATGTCGGCCTGGAAGAAGATCAAGTCAGCCTAAAGACCCTATTCGACCTCACATGGAGCTTATAAATACAATCACGTCAAATTCATTTGGAGCATCATTCTCACACAGAAGTTCGATATCTCTTGTAGCTAAGAAAAAGTGCTAAGTTTTCTTGTAGCTGGGAAAAGGTGTGAAGTCTGTTGCCAAGAAGCCATAGTGAATGCGAGTTTGGGGAAGTCTAAAGAGAAAGGAAAAATCGAAATTTTGGTGCCTCTCTCTCTTTCGTGGTCTGGATTGGGAGATCGAAGTCTCCAAAGTTTTCGTTGTTGCCGGACGCCGTCTCTTGCCAGAAGTTGCTGCCTAGTCGAAGTTGCTGGAAGGGATCGAAGATCTGAGAGGCTGACTTGGTGTGGAAGAAGGTCTAGTCTTGATCTAGGGTGAAGAGTCTCAAATAATACTATTGAAATGAAGAATTATCTTGACTAGGTTTTCCCCTTGACGAGGGTTTTTCTCTGGCATAATGCCTATATCTTGTCTCTCTTGTTTGGTGATCTTCATACACACATAATATGGTAATTGCTTGACGACAGATAAGATAATAAAGAAGTAAAATAAGCCAACACACTCGCAAGTAATTATCAAGAAAGGAGAATCAAACCCTAATATAACTACTTTGATTTTCCAACACAGTTTACAAAAAATCCTTATGTTATGATTCTTTGTCCGTCTTTTTTCATTTTATATTTCCTCATGCCGGAAACACCGAGTGTTTGAAATTGGAATTCATATATTTATGCTCCGTTTTCTTTATTCTTAGACATTTAATGATTGTTGTTCACTTAACCATTGCGCTAATTTCCTTCATTTTCTTCCCAATTCCTTAAAGTGTCAAAGGAATTATACCTACTTTGTTTTTGTGTTTTGCGCAATGAAACTATAATTATATAAAACCTGATTGGGTCAGACTCCATGTCCAATGGTAAAATTTTCACATACTCCAACCAAGCTCACTCATAGATAACTCTGACCATAAGACTTAATTGTAAACCTTCTACTATAGTGACCTTGAATAGTTGAGTTTAAGGAGAGAACTTTCTCCAGGTTGAAGGGCCATCTTTCAACGTCAAAGAGGTTCGAAGTTACTTTAGAGTTTTTCCCACAATCAAGGTTTTCTCTAAGAGATAACATGTTTCATGCTCAAGTCAATTTTATTTATAGGTCAAACGTTCATTGTGTGCCTCTAGGTTTTTTTCATTAAGTAAAGAAGTCAAGAAAGCCATTGTCATATATAAAGACCCTATTAAGGTATATTGTATCATGTCAAAGAAAAGTTTTTGTAAGTCATAAAGTGTCATAAAGGCCCTACAAGACAAGTCAACCTAACCTTCAACAAGTCGGCCTGCAATGCACTGAAGCCGGTCTACACAATGACAAGTCGGACTCATTAGGGCTACTCAAAGATGCCTATATATAGGAGCTCAACCTCATTTTGAAGAGACATCCAATCATGTTCAATTACCAAGAGAAAAACTAAAACCAGCGAAGAAGAGAGAAAAGAAGGAAGAAGAAACAGAATTTTAAGGATTATTTTTTGGCAGAATCTTTCACACATGCGAAAGAACTAGGGCAAAATTATGTTGTAGAAAAGTCGAATTGCAGCCACTACAAGGAGTCGAATCTATTGTCAAAAGGAGTCAAGATTGCAAGTTGATTTGCCAAGGGAGAAAAGGTTAACCAAGCAAAGGAGGCTAGATTCACTATTATTTTCTCACATGTGCCAACAAGGGTTTCTGTAGTGGAAGCTGAAAATTGCAATCTAGAAGCAGCAAACCAAAATTATGTAGAAAGGCCAAACTCTGAAGCAATGGAGCAAGTTTCACTAGTGTTGACGTTGTGGAAGAAAAGTTGATAAAAGAAGAGGTTTGACTTGTCTTGGAGAGGTCTAGGTCTTGAGTCATAGGTCTTGGAATTCATCATCTTAACATTCTATAATAAAACAAGAATTCTTGCAAGTTTTCCTCTCGAAAGGAGAGGTTTTTGCCCTGGTTTGCAACCTATATTTTGTGTCCTCTTGTCTCATTGTTCGGTAGTGTTTGATGATTTAAGAACATTAAAATAATCAACTAAAGAAGAGCTAACTTTAAGTACATCAAGTTAAGTAAAAAAACATCACAAGCAATTATCAAAGTAAAGTAAAACAAAACATCTAATCTAGCTGCCCCTAGATTTCTCAACAAGTGATAGCGGGAAAATCATGTAAAACCCAACAAAATCCAGATGTAAAAAAGCCAAAAACCCCAACCACCCACATGGGCATGGCCAAGAAAGGGTAATACCAAGTTATGCTAACACACACGACAATGACAAAGGGAATACGAGTGAGATCTACAACGAAGAACATTGAGCAATGTAAACAAAGAATTAAAAAACCACCAAGGACATTGCCACCCATAAATGAAAACAAAAATGGATAGAGGGATCAGAAAATGGGGTATAAACATGAAACCCCAATCATCCGAACATATAGACCCCATATGCACCTCGACACTCGAAAAGGGATGTACATGGAATCAGAAAATGGGGTATAAACATGAAACCCCAATCATCCGAACATATAGACCCCATATGCACCTCGACACTCGAAAAGGGATGTACATGGAATCATAAATGCCACCAACCAATTACAGGTCTGATAGACGTTCGTAAATGAATACCACTAAATGCCTACCTCAACCACGACACCCCGATACAGGGAAAAACGAAGGAATCCTCTATGCTAGGTGAATGAACCACCCCAACAAAAACAGGGAGACCACCCCTAACCATACCAGAACAACAACAAAAGATACACATGAGCTTCCTCTGATATCAACCCATGTAAAACACATATCCACCAAAATCTGCCCACAAAGCAAACTAGCTTGATCCATCTTATTCTAGATCTACCAACACCGAGAGGGATCAAATTTCTTTTCACTCTAAAAGAAGTTACACCTCAAGAGATTTGATCCCTCTGAGTGCTTGCACGTCCAGAATTTAATTATTATTAATTGATAGTTATAATTATTAATTATATTTTATTAATAGTGATCTAAATTGATTTAATTATTAATAATGGATAATTATAATTATTAATTATATTTTATTTTTATTTTTTATGTACTTTTATTGTATTTATTTTTATATTTTTTATTATGTAATTTGACGAAATCGAAATGTTTACCTGACCTTACAAAATAAATTTCAGGCTAGATTGGAGAGCGTCTTTCAGACCCAACCACAACACCCTGAATCCAAATATTCAGACAAAAAAAACCGCTATTCAGAAAGACAACCAAAAAAAAATCAATCCCGCTAGCAACACCAACAACTAGGCCACCTTCGCCAGCAAAAGCAACACTTCCAACCAAAATTCTTACATGGCTGCGAGAGAATGTTGGACTACGAGCTTCCTCGATATCACCCCATGTAAGAACAAAAACCTGCCCACAAATCAAACCACTTAACACCCTGAATCCAAATATTCAGAAAAAAAAAATTAGCTAGCAACACCAGCAACCAGGGCACCTCCAACAGCAAAAGCAGCACTTCCAACCAAAATTCTTACATGGCGGAGGGAAAATGACGGATTTTGTGGCATTTTGTTGTTTTTTTATGTCTGACCAAATTTCCTTTTGCACCAACCAGATACAAGTCTGATAGGCTATCAAAAATGAATGCCACTAGACGTCTGTCTCAACCACGACATCCCGATACAAGAAAAAAAATGAAAAAAACCTATAAGTCTGGTAAAAGAACCACCCAGCAAAAACACGGGAGACCACCAACCATACCAGAACGATGACAGAAAACACACACGAGCTTCCCCGATATCACCCCATGCAAAACCAAATGCCCACCAAAATCCAGCCACAAATCAAATCACTCAACACCATGAATTCAAATATTCAGAAAAAAAAATACCACTAGCAACACCAGCAGCACCAACAATCAAGGCATCTCATCAAATAGCTATGTTCATATTTCCAACGGTGTTTTGGCTCATTGGAGCACTATAAAATACAATCACAAACAAATGATTCAATCAAAAGAGAGGGATCAAGTTGTAGATGCAAATCAATGATTTGATCTTGTTAACGCAGCCAACAATCAAACTAATTGTGTTGTGGGAGTCAATTGGGTGAATGAACCAATCTGTGTTGTAATTAACTAAAACAAACAAATAGAGAACCACAATCACATGGCAATTACACAGTCAAGACACACATTACTCAAATAAAACCTGAAGGGAAAACCCCATTGAATTGTTATGCTTATAATTACAATGGTCTGGCCTTTCGGCCCACTACAGCATTATAGATGATCACAAGGTTTTTTATGCATTTCCTTTTTTTCTCAATAAAAGAACCCTTTCTCAATTGTTGTGACTAAATTGATAGTGTCAACTGACTTTAATGGGCATCCCCAAAGAGCCAGCCATGCCCAATTGTTCAATGTCCCAACTCCAACTCTTTTTTTCTCCCGTCTTTTTGTGAAAACATTGATATGTAATATTACTGCCCTTTTGTCTTAATCTTTAATCCTTTTATGCTTTCATTGGCAATGTGAGACAAAGAGTGGGGGATTGAACAAGTGTAGGGCTTTTCACACTCTCATTTGATTCTCTGAGCTCATCTTTAACTTCTGTAGCCAGAAACTTCCACGGCCAATCTTATGAGTTTGATAAGTAGTTATCATTGACTTGAACTCTTAAACCACCAATATTTTTTGCAGATATGTTTCGGATCACTATCGGTCTAAATTTTTAATAATAACTTTTTTAATTGCATTAATCTAAATATTCCCCTCAGACAACTTAAGCTCTCATTAAACAGTAATATTCCCAATCCTCTTTCAACTAATCTAGATATTTTCTTCAAACAAAATATTAACCATCTTACTAAACATCTAAATATTCTTAATCCCCTTTCAATACGTTGAGACATATTAACATCTAGTAATTCTTTGTTCCTTCGCATCACCATGAAACTTTGACCGAACTTTCAAGTATTTTCCAGTTGTCAAAGAAAAAAGATATCCTACCATATGACATTTCATCAAAGCATGTCCAAATTCAGTTATATCTGTCCTTTTTATTCGTTATCAACACGTTTTTACTTGATAATAAGAAAAGGAGGGTTAAATCATGTTCAAAATACGAGGCAGTGCATTATACTCTTGTCATTCTAGTCGTTGAGTGATGGTCAGAAGGGCAAAAGCTTTTTTTCACTATTCTCAGGAATTCATTTACAATGCCCGATAAAAGAGATGTAAGGATGGCATCATTTCAACACATGATCCAGCTACTGTACCAAATATGATGGGCAGTTGGGTTCCAAATTCTTTATAGTCTTTCGCACTCAGGTGTGTTTAAAGACAGAATTAAATCAGAAACACTCAGACATGGATCTTTAATGAAAAATAATTAAGCTTAAAAAACATAAATGAGGGCCAAGAAAGATTTTTTTCAGCAAGAAAAAAACGCTGGTTTTATTGAATATGAGAAAACCAGTACATCTAGTCCATTAGGAAGCTTCATCAAGTTTATCATATATGATAAAACCACATGTAAGAAATGCAACCATAACTGAAATATCAATAACAGCCTTAGAGAAGGCCCATCAAGTCTTCAGGCCCGCATATAAACCCCAAATATAAGCCCAAAAAATCAGAAATGAAACCAAAAACAACTGATAGTCCATCAGAAGTCCGTAAACAGAAATGGAAAGAGCATAACCAAAAATAGAGAACGGTGGCATATATGACCCTGCAGTGTTAGAAAAGCATAAACAGAAATGGAGAGACTGGCAGAAGTCCATCGTCAGGGGAGTGGCAAGTATCCAGCATCGATGGAAAAGACATCCACCTCCAGAGTGATATGCAACCCTTCATTGGACGCCATAAGACCCAGCTTTGACATGGCATCTTCTATTGTATTGTGTTCCCTGTGAATGTGCTGAATGGAGACCTCTTGAAATGTGCCCTTGAGATGAATGATATTCTGGAGCCAGCCCTGTAGGTGTGGATGTGAAATAGTCGAGATTCCCAGTACATGGTTGATAATGGCTTGGGAGGGCCAAGAAATATTAGCTACCCATTGATAAGAAATTGGTTGTTGGTGGAGTACTGCTAATCCATCCACTTTCATTGGCCTATAGTTAGGGTGAAGAAACAATGATCCAATTGACAAGGTAATCATAATGACATGAATTCCTCTACGGAGATTGGGACAAAATACCCGAGTTGGTCTTCATATGGCACCAATCTTTTGTCTCCCCACACACCACCATATTTAGGGTATTTCTTTGTCTCTAGGATGCTCTATCACGTTCAGGCCTATGAACCAGCGGGATTTATGGAGTTCATTGGCCATCAGAAACAAGTCTGAACGTTGAATTCCAGAACTGTTAACAGTAGATGCTTGCTACACTCATCATGTGCTCCATGCCTTGTATTTTGAAAATGATTATTACCAAAGCACCAAGCCTTTTTCTCTCCATACACCACCATATTAGAGGTATTTCTTTGTCTCGAGGATGCTCTATCATGTTCAGGCCTATGAACCAGTGGGATTTAGGGAATTCATCGGCCATTAGAGACAAGTCTGGCCTTTGAATTCCTGCACTGTTAGAGTAGATGCTTGCTACACTCATCATGTGCTCCATCCCTTGTATTTTGAAAATTACTATTACAAAAGAACAAATACAGTTACAAGGGAGTTAATGAGATAGCGCAAGAGATTTAATCATATCAGACACTATACATATAAAGAGTGTATTCAGTTATTTCCTATTTACTAGGATCTGTTAGATTAACCTGCATCTCTCTTGGAAACACGTATTACTATATCAACGTGGTCCTTTGAAACCACAAATCTTTATCATAACACATTTGCCAATGTGGTCAAATAAACTGGGAAAAGGGAACAATTAGTTAGTACAGCATTCACTGTGTGACCTCAGGTTAAAAAGAAACCAAAACTGGATGCATGAACATGAATGACAACCACACAAAAATGCTGCCACATGAACATTACTGCCAAAAAATTGTCTTCTTTGCACATTCGTTAGCAAGAACCACTCAAAGTTTTGCCCCGAGCGAGATATGAGACTTGAGAACAAAAGGTACTTAATTCTCCAAGAAGCACATTTCCCTTTGTGTAGCATTCCATAGTTGTATGCTTAGCAACCGAAGGCTCTAGGCATAGATTAATAGCCCAAACATGGCTTGGAACACCTCAAAATCCAAAAGGGCTTGCAAGAGACCTGAATTCCTTGAAAACGTCTGGACACAGATAAAACAGTGCTGAGACTGGAAATGAATCTATGGTTTCCACTAAACAACGAGAATGGCCTAAAATTCTTACCAGTCTTCTCTTTGGTTCAAGGGAGTAAATTTTTGTTGAGAAAATTTCTGTATCAATGCAAGTAAGCAAGCCTTGGACATTAGAAGCAAAGAAAATGAATTATATGAATACAATAAATTAGCTACACAAATTCGATTAACAACAAAACAACTTTGGCAAGAATATTTCTATAAAAGCTAGAGTACAATCAAAAGAAAATTGCACGTTCTCCTTTTCAACCCTGAACTGAAAATACCATGGGTTACAACAATCACAAAAAATTGGGCCCTGGTGGAAAACGTAGAGCAGCCAAGATCATGCTCTTTTTAATTTCTTGACCCTTTTCTCCTCTTTCTTTCCCTTCCATTATCACCATCTTTTTCTTTATCACGACCTCTATCCCTCTCCCTTTTCCTGTCCTTATCCATGTTCCTCTCATGCTCTCCTCTATCTCTACTGCCACTCTTCTCCCTCTCCCTCTCTTTTTCAGCCTGAATGTCATGATTCCTGTCTCTGTCACGATCTCTATGCCGGTGATGAACACGATCACGATCTCTCTCACCATCCTTGTCCCTCTCTCTCTCCCTCTCTCTACTGGATTTATGAGGGCTCCTGCTGCAGCTGTGGCTGTGACTATGCTTCTTTGAAGATGAATGCCTATGCCCGTCCCACCGTTCCTTTCGATCAGGGGAGCTGCTCTCTGGTAGCATCCATGACAAAACAATGAAGTAAACCTCACTCTAACAGTCATTATCAGATAAAAGACACAAAAGATACCTACAATCCTACACTTTCATCCACCATTCAATCATCAAAAACCTAAGGAAAACCTCACTGAAGCTGGCAAGTATTATATGTTTCACAAAAGAAGATTCATAACAGAGTTGATATTAATTAAAGATCAGTACAAGAAAAAGCAAATAATGTCTGCTTGTAATTTACCTGAGATGCGACTATTATTTTTGTCATTGTCAGCTGCTTCATCCATTAAACCAAATTCAGCTTTCAGTTTGCTTCTGTGAGCAGATACTTTCCTTTCAATTTCTTCTGAATTGTTTTTGCCACATTCTTCAAGAGACTCACGATACTCCATTACTGCAACTTCCAATCTCCGTAACTTTTGCCTGTAATCAAATATTTCACAAGCTAACTTATAAATCCAACACTGCAACTTCCATTTAATGAAAGATAAATAAAAACAAATAGTCATAATCACCTGTGTTCTTCATTCATTCCAGTATCGATGACTGCAGGAAAGCTATTCTCCACAGCCATTTCTTGTTCTTCACCTTTTCCCTTGCCAGAAAGACTATCCTCACTTGAGGAAGAATAACTCAAACCAAGACCTCGAGGATCCTGCTTGTCTTCAGCATCACTTCCATCATCCTCTCGGGCCCATTTGGAAACAGGTAAAACAGGATCCATTCTCCCAGACTTCTTAGCAAATGGTTTTAAGTCTGGCTGTGGAATCATCAATTTGGGAGCCAATGTAACAGTAGACTGGTCCACAGCTCCTCTGGGAGTGGCTTCCACCCTATTATCTGTGTCATGGTCTTCATATTGTGGCCAAAGAACTGACTCTTCTAAGACATTGTGCCTTGATTCTAGCCTATACTCCCTACCAGCACCATGGTTGACTTCTTTCCATCCACCATTACCAGTGCTCCAACGTCCTTCTGATCTAGAACTGTTAATTTCCCTTCCATGTTTCCCTGCATAGCTCTGCCCTGGCCCATATCGAAGGGAATCATCTTGATCTTGGGACTTTTGTTTCTCTGCCTCCTCTAAGCTAAGCAACCGTGCAACCATCAGATCTCTACCTCCACGAATGGATAGCCCTGTATGTCTACAACGCCTCTCAAGTTCTGCAAGAGGAAGGCTCGACAGTTCTCTAGCTGCTGCTCCCTTTCCAATAGCCAATGCAGCATCTTGACTTTCTCTGGTTCCGTCTGACTTGCTGTTGCTAATATCCTCTGAATTGTCAATGTCCTTTACTGGTGGTGCATCTCCACAAATTGTATGAAAAGGAGGAACGCCTGAATTTCCAGGGCGAAGAAAAGTAGCTCTCAGTCCATTCACATAAACATCTGAAAAGACAAACCAGTCTGCCCAAGCCTGGAGAACTTTCAAAACTCTTTCCTGCAATGCCCGCCAGATTATACACATGAAACCGGTTTATATATCTGGTCCTGACTATATATTTAAGAAAAAATAAACTAAGATAAACATGTATATTTTGTGTGATATTGCATTCAATGCACCTTCAAAGCTTCAGCAGTAATCCGGCCAGTGATATTTCGATATAGGTCATTAAAACTTTCCATAATATCAGGTAAGCTGGCTTCAAATTTTGTACGATAAGCAGATGCATTCCTGACTGGAGCACTACTGTTATGAAGAATGTCGGAAACTAGCATAAGCCTGGCCACTTTGGTTGGAATTGGGGTCTCCTTCAGGGTCAGTGATTCAGTAAGAACCTCGACTACCTAAAAACATAGAACAGACAAAATATATCAGCAAGGAATTCAACCATCTAAGCCACTACACAAAACCTAAATTGGACATTATTCATCTGTACCAACAAAAAATACCTCTCCTGCTGCATCAGCATTATCCAAGGCAAAACCCATAGCTTCTTTTATCTGACTTCTTTCCAAGGTCAAAGCTCGCAGCATGTCTTCAAATTCATCTCTCTGACTGTCAGTTAAGGAGCGCTCAAGATCAACCCGCTGCATGACAAATACTAGCTAAAATTAATCGACCATCTTAAGTTCTTCAGAAACATTATATATATATATATATATATATATATATAACAAAAGCATATTTCAGATGAAAAAGTTAATCATTTATGTTTGTCCTTAAAATGCACAGAAATGGGTGAACAAGAAACATCCACAGAACAAAATCTTCTTGCATGCGAACATGTAACATATCTCTGAATGAATATTTTCACAGCTAGACATGTAACTGTGTATGAGATATTTAAGCCTAGGTGTTTTGAGAGAACAGTTCACTTATCATCAGTGCAACAGCAAAATGATGGAAGAAACTGCTGCAGAAGATGAAGGAGGTTTGCTATATATCATATTCAAAAAAGATGGAAGGTTCAAATCAGAAAGGATACCAAGAAACGTGCCAACAATACAAAGGGTAAAATGTAACGAAAAAGCATAAGAAGAAACCAGAAGCAAATGATACATGAGTGACATAGAAATAGAATAAAAACAGTATGAAAGGAAGCAACCTAAAACAGAAGATCAAAAGGAAAAAGTCTCGTGAGAAGGAAAAGTGATGGACTTAATAAATAATTTGACAACCCAGTGAGTTAGTCCAATCAGTTCTAAAGGACTATTTCAAGGCATAATTAACCATAAGATCTCCAGTTCTAGTCCCGCTGAGTACCACTGTGTTACCAACTGCCATTGTGGCTACCAACCGAGCCACCCTCCATCTAGATATTCTGGGGAGATGGGGGCATCCCACAAGGCTTTCCCTTGACAAAAAAAAAATGGAGAACAGAAGATTAACCTGATGAAGGGAAGAAAACAAAAGTCCAGAATAGGAAGGAAAAAAAAAAGAGAAATGGGAGAAGGGGTGGTAAAGTAGACAAAGGAGGTTAACAGAGCAGGGAAGGAGAAGGGAAATCGAATAATTAAAGTAAATAACAGACTTACAATAAGACCACAAGAAGAAGAACAGAGAAGGATGACAAAAATATATATATATATTATATATTTATATTAATTATATATTATTACGAATATTAATAACATGACATGTCAATAGGTTATAAACTACAAAAGTAGAGAGGATCATAACAAGCATTATAGTGACTACAAAATATGAGAAAAGAACAAATGAGCAGTCTAGCAAAACTAAACCTCTAATGCATAAAGCATCTAATATGAAGTTATGAACATTCAGCACTTACCTTGCTCCTTCCAGCAGCATAAGTTGTACCAGAATCCTTCTCCTTTTCTGGACTTCTCATGCCTGGCTGTTGTGATAAAGGTGGGGGTATCCATCTGGATAAGACACAGAAAACAACTCCAATCATTGAAGTGATGAGAATCAAAAATGTAGCACCGTGTCATATCATATCACTTGACATATCCCTAATTAGGATTGACTCTAATGAGGATCCATATGGTGTACATCACAAATACACCCACAACAAAAATTACTAGTGTATAACCCTGTGGTTGTCCTTGCAAAACCTATATATGAAACATGCTAGATATCTTTCCAGATTTGCCAACCTATCATCTCAGTGACATGTAAGTACTCTTGCACACATCTTACCGCCCACTTCCAGTTATCATGATGAAAGGCTCTGTCCGCCATCTTTGAAGTGTATCTCCCTACATTTCACGGTAACAAACTACTGATCAGCTTACCAATGACCCCACACTACTTTCCTACCACACAGACAAGATTTTGGTGCCCTCATGACTGCCCACTGATATGCAATCAGATCTATTATTTAATAATGAGATAAAGACAAACATCTGTCAGGAATTCCAAAGTGTAGCTTTATACTTCTCACTAATTTAGACAATAGCATGAGCACATGAAAGCTAAAGCTCTCACCTGAGCAAATGAATAGAGCCGCCAAACATAGTATGTATGCTCCTTTGATCCAAGGTCAAATAAGAAATTGAACAGTGGATTGCCACGTCCCCTTTCCATTATTTCTTGTTCAAATGCACAACCATCGTCAAGCACATACATTGCCATAGTGTCAATCACGTGTCTTAGATGTTCATCTTCTGGAGGAATAACCTCAATGTCGGGAACATTTGGAGTTAAAATCTGCAGCCCAGAACAATGTGTATGTTATGACAGTGGCCATAAGAAGTAGATAAAAATACTTCAATTATTGTTACCCAGATGTTATTGATACTAATATTAAACAATTGTGCTCAATTGCCATTTCTCCTCGCAAGTAAATTAATACAGCCAACAAACCAAATTAGTCAAAACAGCATTTCACTTTTACAAAGAAAACTTACAACATTTCTAAATTGACAAGCCAAAACATAAGATATCGTACTGTTGTTTCCAACTGGACACTTGTGAGTTGCAAGAATATCTTGTAAATCAATATTTACAATCTCTGCCTTGACTGACTTTGTATAGACTCAATGGAATGAATTGGAACATTGTATTGGGGAATCTATGCAAACAGTTGACAGATATGTCCCGATGGAAAAATCGATTGCAATTTTATAAAATTATGTTGTTTTAGTACTGCTCAGATGGAGTGCTCAAACAACTGAGCTCTAAGATCCTCTTGGGACAATGAACTATAACATGCGGCTCTGAGAAAAAGCCTCCTTTTACTATTGCTCAGGGATTGGATGAAGTGCCAGACAGCTGTGCTCTTTAACATCTTTTTTGAAAAATAAAGATAAGAGTGTGGCTAAGAAATATAATTACTTTACTACTACTCAGGGTTGACCTCAGTGTGGATAATATTAAGAGAGTTGACCTCTTTAAGATCCTTTGTGAAAATAAGGGATAAGAGTAACAGAATGGCATAGAGCATTGGCCTCTTTAAAATTCTTGGGGAAAATAAGGTATGAGTAGTAATGGTATGGCATAGATAAAGATCAGATGAGATAAGTTATTAATGACCACAATAGTTGGCCAATAAGACTGCCAAGTATAATAGTGTCGATACAATGTGCGAGCACAAAAATGGTTCTTACATAAAGCAACATGTAGAAAGTAAAGTACTGATCTAAACCAATGTTATATTTATTGTTGTCAGCCATTATCGCTGGGGCTCCAAAATTTAAATTATCAGCAATATCAGGGAAAATATCAGAAATTATAAGGAAACTTAAAAAATAGAAAAATAATACTTTTTTCAATTTTTTAACTTATAAAACAACATCAACATCAAACAAACGCACTGCTACATAATATGAAAATAAAATCGATATATAAGATGTAACTTTCAAGTGATACATCAAGATATCAATATTGAAATATGACATTTGTCCTAAGT
Organism: Pinus taeda; assembly: GCA_000404065.3. NCBI lineage: Eukaryota > Viridiplantae > Streptophyta > Pinopsida > Pinales > Pinaceae > Pinus > Pinus taeda. Next base: position 17,040 of record APFE030803638.1, read on the forward strand.
CATAAGATCGAATAGAATGATACAAAATCATATCAAAACAAAAATAATTGTATCTCATGAGATGAATCATGGCAATGAAAACAATGGATTTTCCCTTGTTTGCTGGATGGAAAATGGTCACATCATCCTCAGCAATGTTATTAGAACTAGACCAAAATATTGGTCAACCAAAAATACATAAAATATTCAATTTTTGAAAAGAAGATATAAATCATGTGCATCCATATGAATCCAAATTATTATACACAAATATGCCAAATTTTTCTTGTGTATAGCAGCAATGGTACATAGAACCAAAATATCACTGTGTACAATCCATCTCTGGATCAAAATAGACCAACGGTGATTGGGAGGCTCTAAATGGCCTCCAAAATCCAAAGAAAATCATGCTATAACAAATAGCTACATAACATCAAAATCATTGCTTATATTGGGATCCTACTCATCAAGATCCCCCACTAAGCGTTAAAATAAGATAGAAAAAAGCCTAATATCTTAAATCAATGATTTTTCTTGGATGAAGTGTGCACTTTTACTAGGGTCAAGAAGGGAGAGCTCAACAATCAATGCCACCAACATCAAGGTACATAGAGGACTTAGTGATCTTGATAAATGTAAGTTCCATACCCTCGTACACCACAAAATCTAGTAGAAATGTTGCAATCTGAAATCGTAAAAATTGTTAAGCTTGTTGGATTTCGAGTGGGATCTAAAATTACAATTTCGCCAGATGAAATCCAATGAGGTTGGAACCACTCTCAAACATCCCGAGTCAATTAATGATAATGTTAAATGCTAATGCCCTCCTCTATCCCCAAAAAAACCCAATGTGGGAAAACCAGTGCAGCAAATGAGGGTTTTATTAATCTTCAACAACAATCGCTTTACAAGGAATCATTTTACAGAGAAATTGGGATACAACTGAGAGAAAACACCTGAGGTAAAGTTCATCCCTCTCCTGGACACTTTCTGAAACCCTGGAGACCCTTCTCCCACTTTTGTGTCGCTCTGCATCACTCTGATTCCCTTTGGGTCAGCCTGCATGAAGACTGTGTCTCCTGGACTCTGTCTTCCCTCTGTGATGTCTCTTGATAGCCCTGCGTCACCTCCTCCTCAGCCACTGACTGTTGCTAATGCCCTCCTCTTCCTCCACCCTGCAACTCTCCCTCTGAAATCAATCTCCTTCTCTTTGAGAATTGATTTTCCTTGGGATATTGAGTATCGGCTAGTGTTTCTCCAAATGATCCTCAAGTCTTCTCTTATACCTTTCCTAAGGATGAATCAACGGTCGAGATTAAGTCTCTAATCAACGGCTAAGATTAAAACGGACTTGATCCTCGTCTCTTAGAAGCTTTTCACCCTTATCTTTATTAATACCCATTAATATTTTTATTTTCCTAAGTTTAGACTTAGGAACCCATTAAAAATATTAATTATTTTAATAACTCCTCATCCGGGTGGAATTTCTCCAAACGATTTTTGGTTCTTGGAGATCTCATGTATTCTAGTCCCTTCACAAAATTATGGAGCTAGAGCACATCCGATGCTACCCAAAATCAACACTCCCTCTTAGCGAGGAATGTGCTCTAGCAGTCTTCCCAATAGAAGCACCACACTGATCCATGGCATCGGTCCTCTACCCCTCATCTACTGCGCTGCTGCAACCTGTACTGCTACTAATGACATTGCAATTGTCACTGCTACATCTGTACTGCAGCTCCCTCTGAATATGTTGCATCATGTTGCCCATAGCACTATCATTGCTAATTGTTGCACTACAACTCTCGATACTATCTGTTTCTGCTACTGAAATGGATTCTTCACCATCCCTATCTTTTCCCTGAAATAAACAAACTTTGTTCTTCCTAGAGCCTTAATGAGGATGTCTGCCACATGTTCTCCTATTGGAGTGTACCTCAATTGTATTGCCCCTCGTTGGACACAGTCTCTGACAAAGTGACACCTGATATCAATGTGTTTCGACCGATCATGAAATATTGTATTCTCAGAGAGCTTGATGCAACTCTGATTATCACACAAAATCCTGGTCGCTTCCATCCTTCTCCTGAATAGATTCACAAGAAAATTCCTAAACCATATGGCTTCGCACGAAGTTGTGCTCGCTGCCATATATTCTGCTTCAACTAAGCTCAGAGCCACAGATTTATGTTATCTACTACACCAGGAGGTCATTCCTGATCCAATGTTGAAACAGTACCCAATGTACTTTTCCGATCTACTGAAATTCCAGCCCAATCGGCGTCAGTGAACCCACTCAGTGTGATATCATTGCCTTAGGTGTACAATAATCCATGCTTGATCGTTCCTTGTATATACCTGAAAACATGTTTGGTTGTTTCCCAGTGCGCCCTCTTGGGTTCAACCATGAACTGACTGAGGGTGTCGACAACGTAACAAATGTTTGGCCTGGTATTGACCAGATACATCAGGGACCCTATAAGTTGCCTGTACAAGGTGGGATTGACGTCTTTATCTTCTGATGCATCAATTGTCTTCCAGTTGGTGATCATTGGAGTAGCCATAGGTCTACAGTCCTGCATCCTGAATCTTTTCAAAATCTCTGTAGCATATCTCCCTTGTCCAAGGAAGATCTCACCCTTCTGCCGCCAAACTTTCAACCACAGGAAATAATGCATCTGTCCCAAATCTTTCATGTCGAATTATGTGGCTAGGTTCTTCTTGCAGTCTTTGATGAGCCTGGATGATCCTGTCAGAAAAAGATCATCCACATATAACACTAAGATTAGAGGCTCATTCTCTACGACAAGATAGTAGAGATTAGGATTTGCGTCACCCTTGATGAATCCCATCTTTTGCAAGTAGCCATCAATTCGACTGTACCATGCTCTAGGTGCATGTTTAAGCCCATACAAGGCTTTCTTCAACCTGCATACATGAGATTCCTTCTCATGTGTAACAAAACCCTCTGGTTGTTCAATGTATACTTCTTCTATCACCCCGTTCAAGAACGTCATCTTGCCATCCATCTGGTGAATCTCCCACCCCAACTGTGCTACAAGGGATATCACAGTTCTAATAGAAGTATACCTGGCTACTGGGGTGAAGGTTTCTTCGTAATCTATCCCTTCCTTCTGAGCATACCCCTCAGACACAAACCTGGCTTTGTATTTCTTCAAACTGTTGTCTGCAGCATATGACTTTGTAGATCCATCTCGAACCTACAACTGATTTGTCCTAAGGCTTAAGTACCACTTCCCAGACATCATTGACCATGATAGAACTGTATTCCTCCACCATAGCATCTACCCATACTTGATGTTGAACGGCCTCATGAAAACTAGAGGGTTCCCCGCCCTGAGCGACTAATGTTGAAAAATAGTATTGATATGCTATTCATGGTAATGTTAAATTCTTAAAGTAAAAGTGACATTCTCCTTAATATTCATTTTCATCCTTTTACTTAAATTTTTAACATTACAATGAAATGACTTAGGATGTTTGAGAGTGGTTCAGGCCTCATTGGATCTCATATGGAGAAAGTAGAATTTTAGATTTCATTCAAAATCCAGCAGAATTATCAGTTCTTCAGGATTTCAGGATTGGAGGATTGCAATGTTTCCATTGAATTTTGTCATGTATTAGGGTATGGAACTCGTATTTAATCAAGAGCACCAATCCCTCTATGTACCTTGATGTTAGTGACATTGGTTGTCTAACTCCTCTATCATGACCCTCCTAAAAATGTACGCATCACTCAAACAAAATCTTGACTTGAGATGCTATGCTTATTCTATCTTATGTTAATGCTTAGAGGGAGTTATATAATGACAAAGATCCCTATACATATACAGAGGTAATAACAAAGATACCTCTGGATATTAATGCTTAGAGGGCAATTAAAGACAAAGATCCTGATTTTCCAACAAGACTAAAAAATTAGACATTTCTCGTAGTGGCAAGAGGCCCAAGCATAAGAAATAGATAATAGATTTACTTCTCTTTTCTAGTTTCTAGTAGCTTTTATAACTATTGACTCTTTCATATTTATTATGATATTTTTTTTAAACAATATATGACAATTTAAGTTTATCAGTTCTTCAGGATTTCAGGATTGGAGGATTGCAATGTTTCCATTGAATTTTGTCATGTATTAGGGTATGGAACTCGTATTTAATCAAGAGCACCAATCCCTCTATGTACCTTGATGTTGGTGACATTGGTTGTC
>APFE030803638.1:22061-34865 GCA_000404065.3 Pinus taeda
ATATATATATAAAACGCTCTGGGATTCGCTCCCAAACAGGGAGCTTCTGAAAATGTCGCTCCCGCTCTTGTTTTCGCTCCCGCTCCCAAGTAACACTGCTCTGAAGCTTTGCTTTTAGGAGAATTGTTGGTACTAGTTTTTGTTGGTCAAAGTGGTTGGACCAATGGATCGTCTTTTCACTGCTACTCAAAAGGCATTTCTCAAGATTTCCTGAAAGCTTTGTCCTCCATGAACTTTACATTCCGCAGAACTACTACCTTCCTACTCCCTAAAGATAGACTCTATATGCCTTATCATTCTCGCTATATCCCACAAGATATCCTTTCTCAGTAGTTTGACCTAATTTATTTCTCTTTTCTTCTGGTATACGGCAAATGCTAAACTCCCAAATATCCTAAAATGACTAACTTCAGGTGTCCTCCCGGTGAAGACACTTTCCGGAGTGATATTTCCCAATGCCCTGTGCAGAGTCCTGTCTGGACACAAACCGTCGTGTTGCATGCCCCTGCCCACAAGAATTTGGGCATATCCTGATCATACAGCGTCACCCTAGTTGCTTCTACAATAGTCCTTTTTTCCTTTCTGTTTCTCCATTCTGCTCCGGATTATAGGGAGTTGTCCACTCCATAGTTGCACGAAGCGCACGCCCCCCCCCCCCGGTTCCAAGCCCCGAAGCACGTCCCATAAGGAAGCGCTTAGGAAGCTTGGCCGGAAGCGGCGCTTCCGAATTCGGAAGCGCCGCTTCGGCATTTTTAGACGCTTCCTGGAAATTTGGAAGCGTTGTACGAAAGTGTCACTTCCAAAGCGCCAAAGCGCGCTTCGTATGGTGCTTCGGGTGTCGGAAGCGTGGCGCTTCAGAGGAGGAAGCGTAGCTTCCCATACGATTCCGTACACTTCAAGAAAAGCTTCCAGAAAAGCGTTTAGAAAATCGTTTTTTTTTCAATTTTTTTTTTTTAATTTTAGGTGAGTTTGCTTGTTGGGGTGGGTCCACCTTGGGTTAGGGTGACGAATGAAGGCAAAAAATATATATAAATATAGCAGATGCTCCCTCATGGTAATGTTAAATTCTTAAAGTAAAAGGATGAAAATGAAAAATATTTCATCCTTTTACTTAAATTTTTAACATTACCATGAAATGACTCAGGCTGTTTGAGAGTGGTTCCAGTCTCATTGGACTTCATATGGAGAAAATAGAATTTCATATTCTATTCAAAATTCAGCAGACTTAACAGTTTTCAAGAATTCAGGATCAATGGGATTGTGGCATTTCATTAGATTATATCAAGTATGAAGGTATGCGATTAGCATTTAATCAAGAGCACCAAGCCCTATATGTACCCTAGTGTTGGTGGTGTTAATTGTTGAACTCCTTTGTCACACCCTTAGCAAAAAATTACCTTTCAATCAAGTCAAAATCATCGATCAAGCATGTTAAGCTTTTTCTACCATATTTTAAGTCTTGAATTAGGTAGTTTGATCAAAATTGGGAAATGTTGACTAATATCCCTAGACAATCGAGGTAGAGGCAAAGGCTAGACAAGAGGAGAAGAATCTAGATTCTAGATGGTTGATGCATCTAAATGGTTGATGCTCGAATAATTAATCATTAATGTATAATGGATGTTATATCTATCTTGATTTATGCAAAAATATGCATGTTTTCATGTCTTCTACAATTAATTTGGTATTTGGGATGTTTGTTTTGAGTATAAATGCAAAAAAATATAAAAATATATATATATAGCAGACGCTTCCGCGGACGCTTCGCTTCCTAGATTTTTGGAAAATGACGCTTCAGCTTCCCCGCTTCCAAAAAACGCTTCCGCTTCGTGCAACATTGGTCCACTCTCTTTTGATGCCTTCCCTAGCGCAAAGATCGGTGAAGTCCTTGTCAACATACTCTCCACAATTGTCTTAGCGCGACACTTTTATCTTATTTCTTGTCAGATTCTCTACTAGAGCCTTGAACTCTTTGAATCGACCAAAAACCTCATCCTTGGTTTTCAAAAAGTAGATCCAAGTCTTCCTGGAATGGTCATCGATGAAGGTGAAGAAGTATTCGGCACCACTAAGAGCTTTTGTGGACATAGGCCCGCAGATGTCTGAGTGTATCAATCGTATAACACTTTGAGCCCTATTGTTACTTCTGGAAAAAGTTGTTTTGGCATACTTACCTAGAGCGCACCCCTCTACATACATCATCTCGTTCAACACTTAATTCTGGAACTCCTGATATTGTTTTCCCGTGAATTCTCAAAGCCCCATGGTGTAAGTGTCCCATCCTCCTTTGCAATAGTTCATTCAAATCTTTATCCCCATTGTTGCCTATCAGTGCCATTGGAGATTCTAGCTGTAATCTATACAACCTGTTACTTCTGATTCCAATATGGGCCTTCTTTTTCCAACTCGGGTGTTTGACATATACTTTCTCCTTAATGAAGAAAACGTCATAGCCCTTGTTTTGAAGTTGAGATATGGAGAGTAAGTTCATCCCCAATCCTGGCACATGCATCACATTGGTTGCTTAAAGTCAATCTCCTACTTATGTTTGAAATACTACAGTACCTCTTCCTATGGGGGTACATTTTGCCTTATTTCCCATGGTGATCTGAAAATTCATCATTTCTTCCTGATAATTCGAAAAACATTCTCGTATTCCTGTCATATGCCAAGAAGCTCCACTATCTATATACCAAACCACAGACGAGGCAAAACTTGCTAGGCAAGTGACTTCTTCTTCTAGTCTAGAAGCTAACATAGAATAATCATGATCCATGTTCTTCGTGCTTTCCTCTTTCTCTGGATCTGCGTGAGTCCCTTTGAGTTGATGCCTCAGAACCATACTCCTGACTCAGCAGATTCTTCTCTCATGTTGTCCGATCTTCGCTCTGATACCATGTGAAAATATCCAAATCCGAAATTCTATTGCAGCAACTGACTTATTTCACCTACTTATTTCTCACAATAAGTTATTTACAAAATCCCTTCAGTAAATATTAAAAAAAATTCTAATGCAGTTATCACATAATTACATAGAAAAAATAACAAAGATATACAAGCACAAGAATCAATCACATCAACACAGTTGTTTTTGGACAACTGTTCCCGAAAAAACCCAATGTGGGAAAACTGGTGTAGCAGACGAGGGTTTTATTAATCTTCAGCAACAATCGCTTTACAAGGAATCATTTTATAGAGAAACTGAGATACAACTGAGAGAAAACACCTAAGGCAAAGTTCATCCCTCTCCTGGACACTTTCTGACACCCTGGAGACCCTTCTACCACTTTTGCATCGCTCTGCGTCACTCTGATTCCCTCTGCATCAGCCTGCATGAAGACTGTGTCTTCCCTCTGCGATGTCTCGTGATAGCCCTGCGTCACCTCCTCCTCAATCACTAACTGCTGCTAATGCCCTCCTCTTCCTCCACCCTACAACTCTCCTTCTGAAATCAATCTCCTTCTCTTTGAGAATCAATTTTCCTTGGGATATTGAGTATCTGCTGGAGTGTCTCCAAATGATCATCAAGTCTTCTCTTATATGTTTCCCAAGGATGAATCATTGGCTGAGATTAAGTCACTAAGCAATGGCTAAGATTAAAACAGACTTGATCCTCGTCTCTTAAAAGCTTCTCACCCTTATCTTTATTAATACCCATTAATATTTTTATTTTCCTAAGTTTAGACTTAGGAAACCATTAAAAATATTAATTATTTTAATAACTCCACATCCGGGTGGAATTTCTCCAAATGATTCATGGGTCTTGGAGATCTCATGTATTCTAGCCCCTCCACAAAAATATGGAGCTAGAGCACATCCGATGCTACCCAAAATCAACATAGTATATCCAAAATATTGAATACAAAGACCATAAGGATAGCAGAGTCTGCTAGAGCTAGCTCCCCTACTATCCAAGGATGAATGGAGGAAACACTGTATCGAGGGTTGTCTGGAGGAGACCCTGGAAGAAGAGTTGAACTCATATATGAGATGCCACATGAGCATTGAATATTGTGACACGTCATTGTTTTAGTAGGTCAATTATCTTCATGAAAGATAATGATTTTCTAAGGATTTTGCAGAGCTTGAAAATATTTTCATGTTTTCTTTAAGGACTTTGGAGATCTTGCCGATGGTCCCCTGGATAAGGGGAGAAAAGCTTGAGATACAATAGGCTAACAGTCGGGAGAATGGATTTTAGGTTGGGAGAAACCATAGAAAGCTTTATTAATTTGGCATTCAAAAGACTTATTATTGAGAAGAACATGTTTAAGGTGAAAGTTTAACTGTTGAAGGTTGTTATCATCATAAATGTGATGGGGCCTAGAAATCAAAGTGTTGAGAATGAGACTTTTGAGAAGCATAGTGATGAAACCTAACATGAAGATACCCTCTCAGTTGAGTTTTCTTAAACTAAACATGGGTGGAAAGGGAAAAGAAAGACAATGAATTGGTGAATTAAACATCGATGGAAAGGGAAAAGAAAGATAATAGTTTGGTAAATTGAGCATCGCTAGAGAGGTGTTCCAGATGTTTATGAAATCAATGAATCATGTCACAACCATGCAACTAGATAACAAAGTATCATCAAATAAGCATTTCCAAAATTCAGGTTTAAGAGTGGCTTGGACCTAGTATTTCAAAGGCATTGAATGATAGAATTTGTGAATTCCCGCGCTAAAGGTTTGCTTTTCATATGACTGAAGCTTAAATCTCCCATCCTTTTCGCCCTGGCGATGGCCAATTCCATCCTAGAAATTTTGAAGGTTGCATTACAGTTCTTCCAATTCACTTGTTTTGTCTTGCTCATGTTTTCAGCATGTTTGACAACTTCGACCACACAAACCATTAAGAGAAGGGTTTCTCGAGGTGCGGCCTAATGACTTGAACACTTGAATTTGAACAAGCAAGCAATGAAATCCATCCATCGCACTTTGCAAAGGGAAGAGTCGTGCTTATAATAACTTTTCAAGATTATCGAGCCTAATCAGCAAATAATCTGGTAACACGGATCAAGAATGCCCTCTACTAGCCTCATCATCTATGAGATCTGATAAATATATCAAGGTATTTTTAGAAAAAGGCACAAGCTTCATATTTGCTTATCTTCTTCTTAATCTTACCCAGAAAGCTTACGAATTGAGCACTATAGTTCACAACCTAGATAAAAAGGAGAAGTAGCAGTTGTTATCCATCGTTTGGAACCTTGCATGTCCATAGATCTACAAGAGCAATCTGTGTAATCGATTTCTTGATTTTTTTATCTTTCAAACAATCTATCAGATCTGAAGAAATTTGGTTACAAAGTCACACTGGATCTAGTGAAAGGAACTTCCTTAGCAGAAACAGATCCGCAAATTATTCAATAGGATCGCGTGTAATTTGCCTGATCCTCAATTCGATAAGATCTTAACTGTAGAAGATTCATATTTGTGATTAGCAAGTCACTCCACAAATTGCCTAGCAAGTCAACAATGTAAACCGAAAATGGTAAATGTTTTTTTAAGTGAGGCCAAGCCACTGCGTCTAAAATCCCTAGGCATTGACTACCGATCTGGAGATAATCGAACGAGTCCAATGATGCTTAAGAGCACATGATTTATATAAGTATACAACCCAGGCATGATCACTCACTATGTTGAGATTTGAACCCTCGTTGTGTTGCCTTGAGATCCCAATGACATCGATAGATGGTGGCTAGAGATTGGTGTGGTTCATCTAATTGAAAGCTCTCAAAAGAGAGTACAATAAATTCTTGATAACTAATTTTATTATGAGAATCACGTGAGATGGGTATAGGAATCACACCTCGTTACAAGTGAAAAACTAGTCATTGGATTGGAGATTGAAAAGCATGAATGATGGCCTCCATTGATTAGATTCAAATTCACTCTCTCTACACTCTCTACGTTTTTGAAGGTTCAATTTCGCCTCGTTGAGACTTGGTAACACATGTGTGAAACTTTTGTCTACAAAGAAAAAAAGGCATTTATTTATTTTTCAAAAAAAAAAGTAGATTTATTATTTTGTGAGGGTGATAACAACTTGTTGTATATCATTTGTTCAGTGAAATTGGTTGATTTGATTTAAGAGGGTACCAAAGTATTTTTTCCTCAAAATCTTTGAGAGATGTTATGAAAGTTGAAGAGTTGGCACTTACGTTTTCACATTCGAGGCAAAAGTCTTGGAAGATTTTGGAAAAGAGGAATTTTTTTGTTATGCTCTTTGGTGCTACAGAGCATGTTGTAACTTGTAACAACCATAATAATGAATAATTTTTTGTGGTGATTGTATCTTCAATCCCCCTAAAATTGAATAAGGGGATCTAACAACACTTGTACTTGTGTGATTATGTACAAGTTTGCATGAGTGATTGTGAATTTGGTTTATGTAAGAATATATTAACATCAAATTGATTGGAGCATCACGAGGGGTAAAACCCTTCCAAGTAAAAAGGAATTGTAACAAGACCTGCGAAAATGGAATAGGGCGATCAACTGAGTCCTTAAAATTAAGACATTGTAATCACATTTTAGGGTGCATGATCAGTAATCTCTAACACCCTAACGTGATCAAGGGAACGTGATCAAGCGAACGTGATCAAGGGAACAAGTACAAGCGAGCACGTACAAGTAGTCAAGTGAGTCATCAAATTCAAGGTTGTAATCAAATTTCAAGGTGCATTATCAATAGTACCTAACACCCTTAGGTAACATAAAAAACATGTGAGCATGATCAAGGGAACGAGTGAACAAGCGAGAAAGAACAGTGAGCAAGCGAGCATGTCAAGTACAAATGGGTAAGGGAGAAAAGCATCTACAAAATGCTTCTCAAAAAATTAAAGATTTGCAAGAGTGCAACCATGAATTCCCAATAAAATTAAAGTACCAAAGTTGAAATTACAACAAAACCAAACAATAATTGATCAAATGCCTCACACTAGCATCTGTAAAAGATCTTCAAAAAGAAATAGATATGAAGGATCAATTACTTGATGCGCTTCAAAGTAAACGAAGAGAAAAGCAGGATCACATTTGTGATATGATTGATGCAATGTCGACAATGAAGGTACATGCAATTTGTGATACAGAAGATCTAATAGAAAAAGTCAAAACATCTTGTGGTACACATGAATTCATCCCATAAACTAATGCAAGTTGTGGCATAGAAGAGCTCATAAAGCAAATTGATGCAACATCTGATATAGAGGACCTTATTCAAAAGTTCGATGCAGCGGGTGATAGAGTTGAACTAATAACAAAAGTTGATGGAATACAATTGATTGATGCTCAATATGATACAGATGACTTGATGGAATCAAAGAATGAACCACAGAATAATAGCATCGACAATAGCAAAAGCAATTACAAAGAACACAAAGAACAAGAAAATGGTCTTTCCAGGATGGTTGTCAAACCTTGGGAAGAAATCTCATTCAACAAAGATCGACATGGCTTGGGATACACCAAAGAAAACAGCTTTCATATTCCATATTTCTCCAAACCAATTGAATTTGTGAGTGCGGGATTTCTTGATGAAGTTAATAGTACTGATAAAAAATGTCAGCATTGTTAAAGAAATAGTCACATGGAGAGTCAGCATTTTGATCTCCATCCTTGTCTTCATTGTGGGAAGACATGTTAAAAGCAGAAGAAATCTACGAAATTAATTCAATATGGATAGATAAATTCCTCGAGATTGATCAAAAAGTGAAGAAACTACATAAGTCTCCTGCTGAAAACACAAGTAAAGCCACAAGAGTCAAAGATGGTATTCTCTTCAGCTAAAGAAGAGGGGGCACAATGATAAATAAACTCTTCTACACCTTATGGGGTGGAGTAATTGATGAAGTAAAATCGGTTAGTGGTCATTCAAAAACCACCACATTATTGAAAGTAGATTGGTTACTGGTCATCCAAAAACCACCACCTTATTCAAAAAAGATTACTAGTGGTGATCTAGAAACCACCACCTTATTCTAAGCAATCTGGTTAGTCGTAAATCATAAACCACCAGTTTCCACGGAAAATGGCTAGCAGTCATCCAAAAACACCACCACCTAAAGAATCCAAAGCCCCAGGTTGGATCCTTTCCAAAAACAAACTATTGAAAAACTTTTCACCTTGCACCTGATAAGGGGGGAATACCATATATTAGGCTTCAAGTTTTGATGTCTTATTAGTGATTTCAGTAAAAATTGAGAATCCCAGCATAGCAACTAGTCTCCTCAATAGAAAAACATTCAATTATTCAATGGAAGTGTTTAGACATAACAACTATTCACTTCCAAACATTCAGATATTGGCGATTTTTCAGGCATATCTTCATCAAAACTCAATTCAACAGTGTCAAATTAAAGATAACAAAGGCTATTGGTACAATTATTCAAATTTGTGATTGAGGGTGGGAATGTTAGACCGAGTTCCTAGAGAATCACGAAGTCTGATAATACAATTGTCATGATTGGTAATTCTTATCTTGATGAGGTGTCATATTAATCCACTAATGAGTTGTCATTGTGATCTATATCTAGATCTAGAAGACCTAGAAGGTCCATTGATGTATCATGAATTTAGATTTGGAGATCAATACTAAACAACAGATGGGTTTCAGGCCTTTTCTGCCAGTTCGCTTGTCTTATCTCACTCTTGCCATTCTTAACATCATTATGTGCTCAACCTCGATAATGAATTATCAAACTGCATCAACAACATGATGGAGGTGAATTAGGGTGTGTCCTCTCACAAATTTTATTCCACAACTACACAAAAGGGTTTGAGGCTTTCTTACACAAGCATCTAGCCTGATCATAGTTGTCTCCTTCACTATGTCTTGATCTCCATATGCCTCTTCGTCAATGATGGGGCAATAATGGCCTCCACTCTTGAGGATCTATAGAGACAATTAGATGCTCTTGCAATGCTTTGTGACTTTTGGGAGTTGACAAGTCAAGGTTTGGAAAACCAAGGTGTTGACCTTCAACTACTCAAACAAGTCTCTTTTAAATCTCCACATTTAACTCAAGGGGGTTAGGCTGTGGTTAAAACAGTGCGAAACACGCATATGGATTTCCAAATGAGTTGATTGAATTAACTGAGCAACAATACTCAATAATAATACAGAGATATTTACAAAGATAAAAACATCAAGTTTCTATGTAAAGAATCAGTTTCATCTAAGAAACTGCTAAAAGAATAAAATTAGCAACAGCTAAGAGAATGAGCATTAAACTAAAATACTATTATTCTAATACCCTCCCTTAATGCTCAATCTGTTTACAACACCAATAGACCCCCTGAATTTTACAAACTTATCAGGACCAAGAGGCTTGGTGAAGATGTCTGCAGGTTGTTCTGTTGTGGGAACATATCTCAACTGAACGGATCTGTCTTCAACAAGTTGGCGAATGTAGTGGCAATGAGTTTCCACATGTTTTGTTCATTCATGAAAGACGGGATTTTTGGCAAGTTTGAGCACTCCCTGATTATCACAAAACAAAGTAGGACCTGTCTAGGAAGCATGCATATCTGCAAGCATACGTCGAAGCCAAATTGCCTCACAGGATGCCTTAACTGCTCCCCGATACTCTGCTTCTGTTGAGGAGAGAGCCACAGCTTGTTGCTTCATACTAGTCCAGGTGACAGCACCAGATCCTAGACTAAACACATACCCAACTGTAGACTTACAATCATAAACCGAACCGGCCCAGTCAGAATCTGTGTAACCACTGAGTATAGGATCGGAACTGCGAATGTATAGGAGTCCATAATCAGAGGTGCCACGCACATATAGTAGCACACACTTTGTTTCTATCCAATGATCAGCTTTAGGAGCGGACATGAAGCGGGAAATGTAGCTCACTGCAAAACTGATGTCTGGTCTGGTGGCAGTAAGGTAGATGAGACTGCCCACTAATTACCTGAATAAAGTTTCATCCACAGGAAGAGAGGATGACTGAGCTGAAAGTTTGAGCCCGAGGTCCATAGGAGTTGTGGTTGGTTTGCAATCCTGCATTCTAAACCTGTCCACAAGATTTTTGGCATACTTGGACTTAGAGAGAAAGATGTGATTCTCAGTCTGCCAAACTTCAATCCCCAGACAGTAGTGAAGAAGTCCCAAGTCTGTCATATCAAAGGTTCTGCATAAGTCTTGTTTGATCCCATGGATCAAATGTGCGGAGCTGCCAGTAATGATAAGGTCATCTACATAGACAACCACAAACAAGATATCATCACCAGTATGCTTGATATACAGATTTGCATCAGATGGGCTCCGCTGAAAACCATGATCTTTCAGGTACTGATCAATTTTCATGTACAAAGCCCGAGGAGCTTGTTTCAATCCATAGAGAGCTTTAGCTAATCTACATACTTCTTGTTCTTGACCGGTAATCTTAAATCCTGGAGGCTGTGTCATGTAGACTTCTTCCTGTAAGTCACCATTTAGGAAAGCACTTTTTACATCCATCTGATGAACTTTCCATTTAAACTGAGCTGCTAGGGCAAGGACAAGACGTATGGTACTCATTTTGGTTGTAGGAGCAAAAGTCTCCTCATAGTCAATGCCTTCCTTCTGTGAGAATCCTCGAGCCACAAGACGAGCTTTATACTTGTCTAGAGTTCCATTGGCTTTGTACTTCACTTTATATATCCATTTGCAGCTAATGGGCTTTTTCCCTTCAGGAAGATCAGACAGGGTCCATGTGTGATTTTTCTGAAGACTCTGAAATTCAGCGTCCATAGCCTGTTCCCATTCAGGTGTACCCTTAGCCTCTGAGTAAGTTTGAGGCTCAAAGGTACTATGTATATTAGCCATAAGCGCAAAATTTACTGTAGACTGTTGTGTGCTCTTATGTCTAGAGGTGCGTCCTTCAAGAAGTTCATCATCCCGAAGATCACCAATGGTTTTAGCCCACCATTTTGGTCGAAAAGTAGAGGAACTAACATTAGGAGGAGAAGAAGAGGGGTCAAGAGCAATAGCAGCAAGAGAAGAGTTATTTTCCGGAGGAAGCTCGGACAGTATATTATCAAACATTGATACTGCATCATCCCTCCCATCAGGTGGACCTACCGGAAGAAGAACACAGTGAGGCTGATCTGTAGAATACTGCTCAGAAGAAGAAGACTGAAAGAATCCTCTGTCTTCATCAAATACCACATCCCGACTGAAGCTAAGACGACTAGTGGCAATATCAATTAGTCTATAGGCCTTGTGGTGATCACTGTACCTTGTCATCATGAGTTTCTGGCTTTTGGAATCCACTTAGAGCGTTTAGCAGCTGGAATCCAAACATATGCAATTGAGTTGAATACTTTGAGGTGACTGATCTTAGGCTTATGACCAGACCACACCTCTTCGGGAGTTTTCCCTTTAACAGCCTGAGTAGGTGATCTGTTAAGAAGATAGACCGCAGTAAAGACTGCTTCAGCCCAGAATTTGTTAGGAACATTCTTGTGCTGTAACATGGAGCGAGCCATTTCAACAACCGTGCGGTTGCGGCGTTCAACGACACTGTTCTGCTGAGGGGTGTAGGAGGTAGTGAACTGGCGTTTTATGCCATGAGTAGCACAGAAGGTGGAAAAAGCAGAAGAACAAAATTCCCCCCCGTTATCTGTCCTAAGAGTCATGATATCACAGCTAGACTCTTTTTCAACTAAGGTTTTAAACTTCTGAAATATACTAAATGCATCAGATTTATTTTTTAGAAAATATACCCACATCTTTCTACTGAAATCATCTACAATAAGCAAAAATATTTGCAAGCAGTGATAGAAGATGTTTTCATGGGACCACAAATATCAACATGAATTAGCTGGAGTACCTTAGATGTGCGCCAGGATTCTCCATTCGTGAATGAAGACCGATGTTGTTTTCCAGCTTGAAACGCGCCGCATACGCCCAACTGCTGAGTCTGAATATCAGGTAATCCTGACACAAGTCCTTCCCGAGAGAGCTGAGAGAGATACTGCATGTTTAGGTGCCCATATTGTTGATGCCATAGAGTGCTGATGGGAGAAGCATGAGCTGCTAGAGCCACTTCTGGAAAATTACTAGTGTCAAGAAGCCTGTATAGACCATGATCTTCTAGGCCAACAGCAACTGTAAGACTAGTCTCCCTGTCGATAATAGAACATTTGTGCACACTGAATACTACATCAAGCTGAGGGGAGTTCCTCATAATCTGACTGACGGACAGCGGATTAATTTCCATCCCAGGAACATAGTATACATTCAGGAAGATAAGTGTGCGTCCACTAGACTGAATTTGAATTGTACCTCTTCCATCTACTGTGTATTTTTCACCTCCTCCAAATACCACGGAATAACTGAAAGGTGAGAAGTCAATAAACCAGTCACGCCTGCGAGAGAAATGGCGTGATGCACCAGAGTCAATGTACCAGGTAGATGATGGAATATGATCGGAAGACCTTTTAGCCATAAAAGCGTAAAAGGCAGAATCTGTCTGCTCGGAATGTTCTGCAACATTTGCTGTCTAATGAACTCCTCCCTGTTTCTTCTGTTCAGAAGCAATTCTCTGTCGGCAATCTTTCTTCATGTGACCAAATTTGTGACAGTAGTTACACTGCACATTTTTCTTCCTAGCAGGATCAAAAGACTGAGAAGAACCTTTCTGCTGAAAGGACTGAGATGACCGATATTTGGCAGCAAAGGCATTTTCTGAAGAGGCTGATGCTGCACCACTACCAAACTGTTGTTTCCATCGATCCTGCTGCATAAGTTTGGTGCATAACTCTGGGAACTTTAGATCAACATTAGTGGCAGTAATGTTTAGAGTTTCTATGA
>APFE030803659.1:0-50773 GCA_000404065.3 Pinus taeda
AGATTGGTTGGGTGAACCACGTTAAAAGTTGTGTCTTATGTGCTTGTTTATTTTTCTGCTGTGTGTTTAATTAAGTTTGTTGTGCACCTGATCCAACAAATATTTTATTCGAATTTAATTTTATAGAATTTTTTTTTATTAAATCTAAAAGAAAGAAAAAATCATAATTACTTTTTAGATATAGCTACACCTCTATCACATTAAAATATACTAAATATAGATACTAGTTATAAATTAAGATCCCTTTTACCATATGAATTAAAATAATAATTTTGTAACCATACCTAAATTTCATTAATAAGCACATAAAAACTTAATACTTAAAATATAACAAAATTTTAACCATGGATATTCACCCCCACTTTACCATGCATACTGTTTAACCATACCATACCATGGGCCTATATTATGACTCATCAATACTAGATGCCAAAACACCATCTTTTATTTGATAATCAAAATAATACTTACAATATGACAAGATTTTTAACCATGGATACTCACCCCAGTTTACCATGGATATTATCAATCATACCATACCATGGGCCAATATCACGACTCATCAATACCACATGCCAAAAACCAACTCGAATTTCACAATCAAAATATTTTGTAAATATGTATATTTTTTAATTTTATCTTTTTATATTTTAAGGGAGACACTCTTTATCCTATTGTGGACAAGATGTAATATCCTATTATATTATTTTATCTAAAAAGATCGACCTAATCAAATTACATAAAAACAAACAATAAAATTATTAATTAAAACATTTTTACTTAGTGAAGTTACAAAAAAATAGAAATTAAACGAAAAACCAACCTAGATCCATCTTAAGTCTAGATCTATCAACCTCCATTCATAGATTTGATCCCTCTCGGATCTTGATAGATCCAGAGTTAAGATTGATCTAGGCTGCTATTTCTAGATTTATTTTTACATTTTCATATTTAGTTAATTTCCCTCTCATCCCTTAGTAGGTTCGACTTAAGTTGGATCTAGGCTGGTTTAATTTATGCCTTTAAATTGGCTATACATCAAATGAATATCATAGGTCAATACCATGAACTATTTTTACTTTTATTATTATTTTACTTTTATAAGGTTATTTTTGTTTTGTTATTTTTATTTCTATTTTATTTTGACCAAGTTAAAATGTTTAAATTTCATTACACGAATCTTATATTCAATTTAATTTTTTTAATTTAATTCAATTGTTGTTTTTATTTGATTTGACTTAGTTAAAATGTTAAACATTACATTACAACATCTCTACTATACTAGGCTAGCACAATTATAAAATTACTAACTAGATTATCAAATAACAAATAACATATTATAGATAATAATGTTAGAATGACAAACCATAGAGAGAAAGTGTGCCTAAAATGCTAAAACACATTTTAAGTTTATATTGGTTTGTCAAATATTTTTAAAAATTAGCTTGAGAAATTTCACGGGAAAGACCCTAGATGATGCAGTTTCAACTACCAGAGGGCTATATAGAGTTACGCTTTTCTCTCTCATCCTAGAGATAAAATATCTTAGTGAGAAAAAGATTCAAGGAAGGAAAATGTGGAGAACGTTGGAGGTATGTTAGAAAAGAAAGAAAGATATTGGGAAGGACGTTACGTATGGGGTATTCTTAAGTTACACTCCAGGGGAAAAATAACCATCACAGTTTGCATAATGGAAACTTCCATATTTAATCTATTCATAACCGTAAAGAATGAATTTAAGGAAGAGCTGTAAAATTCTGATATGAACCTTGTACAAGATTGGTATAGGGTTAAAGGAACCTAGGAAGAGCATGCCCATGGGTTACTATTCAGCCATTGCTTCTAATCATGGAAAACTTTAGAAGAACATAAGAAGTTGGAGTATGGCCAACAACCAACTTGTAAGAGATAAATATGACATTGTCAACTAACCAGTAGTAGTGCTAACACTACCAATCATAAAAAAATGTAAGTAAAATTCATTGGGATAAGGGTACAATACCTGTGGTAAAATGGGATTTGGCATGGAGAGTAAAATTTTGCCCGAAGGAATATAAATACCTTGATTAATCATAAGGTTATTCAAATCCGTGGAGTAGGTAACTTGTATAACTCGATCTAGAGTCGAGACAATATAGAGCTACCTCATTCCTGCCCAAAGGATGGTGTCATGGAGTTGCCTCGAAGAAACCCTTATTGTAGTGAAATTGGCCCATCTGAAACCCCAAAGGTATGAAACATTGTTAGTAGTAGGTCGTTGACTCTCATGGCTATAGCAGTAAATGAACATATTTTTTATGGTGGGAATTACCTTTGGAAAAGGGAAAATGACTCTTGCATTGTAGTGATGTTGCAGGGCAATCATTTTCCAGAGCCTAGTAGTGTGAAAGTGACTGTCAACGCAAGAGGGTTGGGATGGTAGTTACCTCAAACTGCAATGGAAAACATATGACCGTCAGATCAACGCCTTGAAAGATCGATGAGGTAGATGTTAGGGTTCAAGAAGGTTCGAAGGTGTAGCTTGGCACACAAGGAGAAGGGCCAATTGTCCATCATATAACCTTAATTCCATTATAGTCACTATGGAGATGCACAATTCCTCATGAACATTATATTATCATAGTGGTGTTATAAGCAATAAATATCACCAAGGTCATAAGCATAAAGAAAATTTCAGCCGTCATGATTTCAGATTTATTCCTCCTTTATAATATATTATGTATTGATTACACCATGAATAATGTTGTGTGGATTTTATGGTATTATTTCAAACTCATTATTTTCTGTAAAAAGTAAATATTAAGAGGAATTTTTTTTTTGAGTGAGCATGTTACAAGTGGTATCAAAGCATTAACTTCAATGTTGTGGCTTGTTTAGGCAATTAAGGAATAACAAAATCTCTAAGTGTGCATCGAGAACAAGAAAGATGAGGAGAGGAGATGGAATTACACCACCATTAAGACCAACTGTGGAAATTGGCCAACCAAAGCCAATGGCAGGAGTCAACCCAGAGATGTAGGTGGAGTTAGGGGAAGAATCTCACAATGCTAATGCAATGTTTTTGGAAACAGTTCATCAGTTATGAGATAAAATGACTAATTTAAGGGCTGATAACAAGAGATTGAGGTTGGAGTAAGAAGGAATTTTGAAGAGTTTCTTTGATAGACAGAATCCAAGAAATCAGAACCCTATCTAGGATAATCAAAATAGGGATGAAATATATCGAAAAAGGGAGAATCATTTCAAATCAGGAGAAGGTAGAAATTATAATGGAGAAGAATTAGATAATGACACTGGTGGGAAGGAATCCAAAAGACAGAAGGTTGATTTGAATGGAGAATTTTAAAAAATTAAAACCCCAACATTTGTGGAGAAGCGGAGGAAGACATTGAGGCCTGGTTAATTAACATGAATAAATACTTCAAAATTTGTAATTATGACCATAAATTAAAGGTGAGATTGCAAAATTTACCAATTACAATGCAAGACAACCTTATGGTGGGAGGAAATTAAGACTATTTAGGGAATTGAAGAGCAAGAAGTGGCATGGGATACCTTCGAGAAACACTTTAAGCATAAGTATTTAACAGAGTGGTTCTATGATGAAAAAGAAAATGAATTTCAGGATCTCAAGTTAGGGCAATTGTCTATGGAAGAGTTTGTAACCAAATTTACGTCCTTACTGAGGTACGCTCCCTACATTTGTGAGGAGAAGGAAAAAGTATAACACCTCATTAGTAGCTTACCTACATTTATGAAAGAAATGTTGGAGTTTGATAATCCAAGGTCTATGGATGAGGCAATCTGGAATGCTCTTATTTGTTACTAGAAAATGAAACAAAAAGGAGGAAAGTTTAATAAGAAAGGGCAAAGAAAGCTCCAGAATATTATGGATGTGAAATCTGTTAGTACTAACAATAGACATAAGTGGCAAAAAAACAGGTATTCTGAGAAGAATAAACAAAATATGACACCACAAACTGAATCTAAACAAGCAGAAGCTTCGAGCAGTCTGGAGCCTAACCAATCTCAAAAACCTCCTTTACAACATTGGGGTTGTGGGGAATCCCATTATTATAAAAACTTCCCTCACTGAGCCATAACAAAGTAGGTTGCCAATGCCTAGGACGCTTCTATCTTGGGGGAGGTAGTGATAAGTGTAGTAAGAATTAATGTTTCTTTAGAATATCACCAGGAAGAGTATCAACCTACAATGGTATAATTTGAAGGAAAGATAGCTAAACATGTTGTTTCAATTTGATAGATCTAGAGGATAGTTTAAGCTATATTAGCCAAAAATCAGTTGAATTATGTCAGTTACTAGCCAACAAATTTAAAGACCCCTGGTTGGTTCAATTATATATAGGGGGTAAAAGAAGAGTAACTACTAAAGTTCAAAATTTTCCTATTGACATAACTGATCAACAGATTAAAGTGCATCTAAACATGCTACCTCTAAGATCATACAATGACTTTATTTGTATGGACTGGTTAGAGGGATATTGATCCTTCGTAAACTTTCAGGAAAATATTATTAGTTTCCTCTATGAAGAGAGAATAAAGCATGAGCTTCAAGGGATTAGGAGGAAAATTTAGTTGCAACCCATTGTAGCCACCCAGTTAGGAAAATACCTTAAGAAGCGATGTCAAATTTATGTTGTGCCAATTGGGTATTTGAACGATAAAGGTAAAGTAATTACCATGGAAAATATACCAGTTATCCAAGAACTTATTGACATATTCCCTTAGGAAATTCTCATATTTCCACCTAAGTAGCACATTGACTTCATTAGAAAATTGGTTCCATGTCAAACTCATGTGTAAAAATATCCCTACCACATGAGCATTCTTGAACTAACTGAACTCAAGATGCAATTGCAAGAGTTACTTGATAAAGGATATATTCGCCCAGGTGTGTCACCTTGGGACGCCCCTGTATTATTTGTTAGAAAAGAGGATGTCACTTTAAGATTATGTATTGATAACAGACGTCTAGATAAACTAACCATTGACAATAAATATTTGTTTCCAAGAATTCATGATATGTTTGATCAAGTTAAGCGTGCCACCATTTTCACTAAGATATATTTATAGTTAGGTTATCATGAGAAAAGACTAAAGGGGGAGGATATTCATAAGATGGCCTTTAGAACTCAATACAGTAATTATGAGTTTGTAGTCATGCCGTTTGTGCTTAATAATGCCCGTGCCAGATTCATGAGCTTAATGCATGAAATTTTCCATCCTTCCTTGGATAAATTTGTTCTCATCTTTGTTGATGATATTCTTACTTATTATAGAAATTTAGAGGAACATAAGGAAATTTTGTGATTTGTATTGCAAACCTTAAGGGACCATCAAGTATATGAAAAATTTAGTAAATGTGGTTTTTACAAGGACCAAATCCAATACTTGGGGTATATAATTTCTTTTGAAGGAACAATTGTGGACCCTGAGAAGATTAGGACCATCTTGGAATGGCCTACCCTATGAATGTTGTAAACATTCGATCCTTCATAGGCTTAGCTAGTTAGTACCATCGATTTATAGGATGATTTTCTAAAATTTATTATCATAGCACCTCCTTACAAAAAAAGGGAAGGGCATTCGAATGGACAACAAAATGCTAGGACAACTTGGAACAACTTAAGAATTTATAAACCACAGCATCGGTGTTGAAAGTCATATACCCTGATAAAGAGTTTATAGTTTCCACATATGTGTGTTACAAAGGAGTTGGGGGGGATATTGATGAAAGAGTGAAAATTAATAGGCTATGAATCATGTAAGTTGAAGGAACATGAATAAAAATACTCCAAATACGATTTGGACTTAACAGTGGTGATACATGCTTTGAAGGTTAGGCTGCACTAGCTCCTAAGTAAGAATTTTATTTTAATGATTGGTCATAGTAGTCTAACAAGCTTCCTTAAGTAGCCTAATATTAATGTACATCAAGCCTAATGAAACTCTTTCTTGAGTGAGTTCCTATTCGATATTAATCATTTAAAAGGGAAAGAGAACTGGGCAGCAAATACATTAAGTAGGAGGTTGCATTGTGTATATGAGCTTTCCTACAGTCAAATTGAAATTAATATTTCTAATAAGATAAAGGAAGCCACCTCAAGGGACCCTGAATATGAATTCCTATGGTAGCAGACTCAACAAATGGTCAAATATGGAAAACCAACCATGTATGGTATAAATATTGAAGGTTTGTTAACTTTTAAGGAAATGGTGTATGTTCCATAGAAGCCATTATGTAGCCCATCCCGGGTATTAAAAAATATTTCCTTCCATAAATAAATCTTATTTATGTCCTGGTATGAGAAAGGATATTAAAAAATATCTGGCTAAATGTCTGGAGTGCCAACAAGTCAAGCTCGAAAACCAGGATCTTATGAGATTACTTCATCCCTTTCCCATTCTAAAATTGAAATGTGAAGTCATTACATTAGATTTCATAACATAATTACCTAGATCAAAAAGTTAAAATGTCTCAATGATGGTAGTTGTGGATAAACTGAGGAAAAAACCCATTTCATCCATGTATAATTCACATATGAGATAGTCCAAATTGCTAACATTTTATGAGGGAAATATTCCATTTACATGGCATACCTATAGTGGTCATCTCTAACAGAGATGTAAATTTTACTTATGCATTTTGGAAGGCTCTTTTTGAGGGATTAGGTAACCAAGTTCAATTCAGTATTAACTATCATTCATAGTGTGATGGGAATATTGAATAGGTGAATCAGGTACTTGAAGAAATGTTATGAATGTATGTTATGCAATAGATAACCAAGTGGTAGGAATACCTCCACCTAGCTGAATTTGCATAATAATAGTTATGACTCATTAACAATGAGCACTTATGAAGTACTATATGGGAGAAGATGCAGAACACCCACTAATTGGAGTAACCTTGACGACGAATTAATTCTAGGACTAGATATGTTAGTTGAAATGGAGGAGATAGTAAGAAAATTTCATCATAACTTAAAGGCTTCCAAAGACAAGCAAAAGGATTATGTATACAAGAAAATAACTTATAGGGCATTTTAGGTCAGTGATTATATTTACATGAGGGTCAAACCAAAAATTGGCACCTTGAGGTGGGGTGGTTTTGCAAAGCTAGCTCCATGTTATCATAGTCCATTCCAAGCTTTGAAATGAATAGGGCCCATTGCATACCAACTTGCATACCTAGTCATATTCAAGTACATAATGGATTTCATGTTTCGCTGTTAAAGAAATCTATTTATGACCCTAGACACATTATTAACTTGTAGGAAGTACATGTAAGTTTAAATGTTAAAATTTATCTTTCTATATGTGTTTTTACTTTTACAATAATAGTCAAATTAAATTATGATAGCCTTATAACTGTGAAATTCAGGTAAAACCAAGAGAGGAGTTTCTAGTAGAGCATCTACTCATCCTCCGTGGAGCACTTTAGCCTGAAATAGGCCACCTAAGAGGATGAAATATCTGTGTGGGAGGCATATCCAGACCTGTTTCAGAGGAATTGACCAACACCTGGGTCAATGTTTCACTGAAGGGGGCGAGATGCAACACCCCACTACCTTTTGAATATTCTTTTGTATTTTTATATTTACAACGTTGGTTGAGTAACTTATGAACTCGCGAATTAAATGTGCCTAAAATGATAAAATATATATTTAGTTTATATTGGTTTGTTAAATATTTAAAAGACATTAGCTTGGGAAATTTCATGGGAAAGACCCTAGATGAAGTTTCAACTACCAGGCGATTATAGAGATACCTTTTCATCTTGCACCTTAGAGATAATAAATTTCAATGGAAAAAAGAGACAAGGAAGGCAGAGGTGGAGAACGTTGGAGGTATCGGAGAGAAGAAAGAAAGATGTTGGGCATGATGCAACCTATGGGGTGTTTTTGAGCTGGTCTAAGAGCGAGTGGAATCCCTAAGCCTTGTTAAGGATGTCAGTTCCAAGCTGGACCCCAGGTAGTGATGATATCTATTTATTCTGATTAGGAGAAAGAAGAAAAAATGTCTAAGTTGTTTTTCTCATAGTGAAAAGGCTTTGGGGGGAGATTGGAGGTAATTTCAAATCTCAAAAGTTTGGGGGGAGATTGGAGGTAATTTCAAATCTCAAAAGTTTGGGGGGAGATTGGACGTAATTTCAAATCTCAAAAGTCCGTAGGTGTGGTCTCTCCCAGCAAAATTTCCAAACAATCACAATTATGATAAGTAAATCTGTAGGAACAATTTTTTGTTGGAATGACAGTAAATTACTATATGAAGCAACAATTTATTTCTAGAAATGAATTAGAAGAACCAAAATCTATGTTCCTACTTAAAATGGAACAATTATTATTTTCGTGAAAAGATAAAGATATATATGAGTTATTTTTATTTTCGTTAGAGGTACTGTTAATATTCGTGGACAGTTATTTGCACATTTGCATTATTTCTGTGAAGGTTGTGACATGACAATAGTGCATCTAAACCCAATTGAAAGGTGAAAATATGGAAGGGAATTTAAAAACCTTTACCCAGAAAAATATACATAACAACCTGGGAATATGAGATGTTAATACTTGAAAATTATTCTGATAAAGAGAGAAATTGCTCGAGTACCAGTTTAGTCCCTGGGTCGGGCCGAATTAACCAGCAACAAAGGGTCCTGTTTGGAATTCCATACAATCTATTTATATTGGAAATGGGTGGAATCCAAGAACCAAGGAATATAAACCACTAACGCGCACAAGTAAAGATATAACAATAGTTTATATTCATCTATGTATAACCAAAAGATCTAGAATCACGAGCAGTTACATAGATGCGTGTGTTAACAATAGCATGGAGGCCCGAAGCATAACAACAACCAAACAATGTCTGTAACATAAATTTATATATATATAGATTACATCTAAAAATTGTCCACATCAACAATTGTTTACCGACTGATAAAATAGCTTAGACACACCTCATTGAATTAACCCTCTCAAAACTATATAGTTTGCTACATAAACATGAGCATGCACCTAAAGGAACAAACAGAGGAAGAAACCTCACGATTCTCATAATACCCACATGTGGAAAGCGTACTTAATCTATTCATAATCATAAATGATGGGGCCAGCCCACGTGATCCCAAAGCTCTTCTAGTTGACGTGTGTTCCACCGTGGCAAAGGTTTGATGGGTTTATTTATTGTTTGATTATATGTGCAATCTGTGGAATCGGTACTTTGGATTTGTGTTTAATGAAGGTTGGTACCTCCGTCTCGTCTCCATTCGACAGTTGGGCTTCTCGAAAACCTCACTAGGGTTTAGGGCTTTTACCTTGGTCCTCGACCCTTCGCGCTCATTTCACTTTGTCTGTTTGGTTTTTGTGTTATTTCGTCGCTCTGCAACTGCGAGACCTTCGTGGCTGTTTGCGGGTTTTCTGAATGGCTTGGCTCACTAGTTCGATGCCTTGTTACGTTTTCAACAATATTGTTGGTTTATGTTCAGCCCTTCTGGTGTCAATGGTGGCTGCTCGGTTTATTGGTAAGTTTCGAAAACTCTATTATGTAGCTAGGGTCTCTGTATTAGTTCTCGGCTCGTCTTCAGCTATTTGGTTCGAAACCCTTGTTGGTCTTTCTGTTCGAGCAATTTCTATGGTTGATTTTGTTGGTTGGGGTTTGTCTCCTCGCTGTCTATTAATGCCTGATTTTGCCTTCTTATTCTCAACTGTCTGTGACTGTATTCCGCGTGCATACTCGTGCTCCTCTGCAACGATTTCTTGGTGGCCCGGTTCCTAGTGGTCTGGTAACGATGCTCTCAGAGGACGACTTCGCAAAACATACAGGTAAACTTTTGCTCTATGTCAGAATGATTCATCCGCTCCTCCTTCCATTACTTATGTCTCGGCTCCTTTGTGGGCAGGTATACTTCTTGGTTCAAATGGAGGTATTGGCGCCGTGTACAGGTAAACCCACTTCGCATTCACTTCTGTGTTCAGGTTACTTCATTTATAATGGTTTATTCCATAGGTGTGCTGACCATCTAACACTTCTGTTCGCTGTCTTGCAGGGGGGACTGTGGGCAGTGGCCCTCCTCGAGTCCTCGACAATCTGCAAGTCTCGGGTAGTTCTTTTCTTTATTGTTCGCTAATTGTTGGTCATGGGCTTCTCAGACCCTTGCGGTCGGTTCTATGTGCAGTCCTAGGTTGTAAGGGTTGTGCTTGTTTTTCGTGGCTTTCGGTCTTGTTTCGGTGCCGAACCTTGACTGTAATCTTTTATTGTTTCCACTGTAAATATTATGGCTACGCTTGTGGTTTGAGTTGCTCGGTCGTTTTGGACAGTAAACGATGGAGTTTGTAGAGGTTTTCTTTTATATGCAAATATACTTTTTCTAGCAACGTATCTTGACAATGTGGAATGTTAATTTCATGAATATGATTGACTGTGCATTATGTTTCATACCTAGGTTCGGGCGTGTATGTTTGCTGTAGAATTTCCACTTGTATATTATTGTCTTTCTTTCGCAATGCCTGTAGCATGCTCTAGTTGGCAACCTAGCTTTAAAAAGAATTATCACTGCACTTCACACAATTGAACACAGTACATTTATCATTTGAATGTTCAGAAATTCTTCTTCTTTATTATCTCTGCTTCTTGCTTACTTTCACGAAGTCGGAACCCTCTCAATGAGTCATCCCACTCTTTTTATAGTTCTGTTTACAGAGGTAGTTCTTACTACATAACTTCTGTTGGTTGTTAACTGACGTACTCGGTTTCTATTTGGCAAGAATAAAACTATTCCTAATTTGTTATTGTTCCTAATTAAAAGTAAACTATAATATTATTGTTTTTCTCTGTTTCTGGTAATTAAAGAAAACATTCCATAAGTAAATAAAGACAACAGTAAAAGGAAGAAAAAAAATAACCAAGGCAGTGTTACTGCCCATCCATCAAACCATGTTCCCAGTCCTCTTTGGAAACTTTGTCTGCCTTCCCTCTGTTTTTACCCTATTGACCAGATGCTCCTGCATCAGGCTCCCGGGGTAAAAGAGAACTCATGGCTCCGTTCCATGAGCTCCTCCACTGAGTAACCAACCTTTTGAATTTGCGCTGTGTCGAGCCAGGAGCTGTCCTCCATTGGACGGCCTTTCCACTTGACGAGGTAACGCAGATATTCTTTTCTGCGCGTTCTTTTGGCTACCTGGGTGCTGAGGATCCCTTCAATTTCGTGGGTCCGGGCTGAAGGTAACTGTTTCTTCCAAGGAATGTTCTCTAACTAGGTGTCCTGTTCTGGCGGTACCGTACTACCATCTTCCGCCTGGGCATGATATGGGAACAGGTCTGCCACGTTGAATATAGGCAAAATGCCTATGTCCGGTGGCAACTGAATCTCATACGCGTTTGCTGAAAACTTTCGCAGAATCTTGCATGGACCGATTTTCTTGTATTTCAACTTGTTGTAGGTGACCTTAGGAAACTGTTCCCGACGCAGGTGCACAAGTACTTCGTCTCCAACGTCAAACTGCACCTCCCATCGCTTTGTGTCTGCGTGCTGTTTGTAATCTCAACTTAACCTTTTCATGAAGTTCACTCATGGCTTCGGCAAAATCCTCCCCATCTACACTTATCCATTCTAATTGTCCCAAATCTCGTAGTTCGTGTACCCCTCGAGGATGCATTCCATACAAAATCTGAAATGGGCTAAATCCGGTGCTCCGATTGGGCGAATCGTTATATGTGAATTCCGCTTGGGCAAGAGCTCAATCCCATAATCGTGAATTTTCTCCTGTCAAACTTTGTAATAAATTGCCCAAACTCCTGTTCACCACCTATGTTTGCCCATCAGTCTGCGGGTGATACGTAGAACTGAAATTTAATTGCGTGCCCAACTTTTTCCACAGGGTGCGCCAAAAATGTCCTGTGAATTTCACATCCCTGTCTGAAACAATAGTCCTCAATAAGCCATGTAATCTAACAACTTCCGTGAAAAACAGATGTGCCACATTCGTGGCGTCACTAGTTTTCTGGCAAGGAATAAAATGAGCCATTTTGGAGAACCTGTCTACCACCACCATCACTGAATCATGCCCCCACTGTGTTCTAGGTAATCCTAGGACAAAATCAATGCTAACTGAATCCCACGGTCTACTTGGAACTGGTAGGGGTGTGCAGAATCCAGTATTCTGGCTGTGTCCTTTCGCTAGTTGGTAGACTTTGCATCTAGTTACATATCTCTGTACATCCCGGTTCATCTTTGGCCAGTAATAAAAATGTCCTAGCTGTTCCAACGTTTTATCAACGCCAAAGTGTCCTGCTAAACTGCCACTGTGTTTCTCTTTTACTAAATTTTCCCTCATCGAACAATCCGGAATACATAGTTGTCCACCTCGAACTAATAATCCTTCCTGTAAATTGAAATCTAGCCATGGGCTTGTATTCCTTAAGACAGGATTTTGGCATGCCTCAAAAGTTCCTTGAAATCCGCGTCCATCTGGTACAAATCCTTCAAATACTCAAATCCCATCACGTGTATGCCACTTTCCTGTAAGAGCAAGGCTCTTCTGCTTAAAGCATTCGCCACTTTGTTGGCTTGCCCACTTATGTGTTTTAACAAAAAAGTAAAGCTCCATAAGTACTCGACCCACTTAGCATGCTTATGGTTCAATTTGTGCTGTTGCGTTACATATTGTAATGCTGAATTATCAGAGAACAAGACGAACTCGTTGCCTAGTAGGTAGTGTCTCCAATGTTTTAAAGCTTGGACCACTGCATAGAACTCTTTATCATATGACGAATACTTCTGCCGACTCTCATTTAGTTTTTCACTAAAAAACGCCACTGGTCTATCCTCTTGACTGAGCACAGTGCCAATAGTTGTCCCATTTGCATCGCAATGAACCTGAAAAGGTTTACTAAAATCGGGTAGTCACAAGATCGGCCTCTCCATTATTTTCCGCTTCAGAAGTTGGAAACTGTCTTCCGCCGCCTTGGTCCAACAAAAAGGTTGGCTGGCCTTTTTGATGGTCTCTAGCATTGGTGCGTAGATCTCACTGAAATTCTTAATAAATTTTCGATAAAAACTTGCTAAACCATGAAAGCTACGTACCTCAAACAAACTTGTAGGTGACAGCCAACTCATAATTGCTGAAATCTTCTCTGGGTCCATCTTTAACTCGTTCTCCGCAACTACAAATCCCAGATATATCAGCTCCTTCTGTAAGAAAGTGCACTTCTTCAAATTGATCAGCAGCTTGTTCTGCTGTAGCTTTTCGAATACCCTTCGAATATGCTGAAGGTGTTCTCTTTTCGTCCTGCTGAAAATTAAAATATCATCCAGATAGACAATCACAAATTTTCCGATAAATTCCTTTAACATTTCATTCATAAGTCTCATGAAAGTACTCGGAGCGTTACTCAATCCAAATGGCATGACCAGCCATTCGTACAGTCCTTCGTTGGTCTTGAAGGTTGTTTTCCATTCGTCTCCCTCTCTAATCCTGATCTGATGGTATCCACTCTTCAGATTTATTTTCGTAAAATATGCTGCCCCACTAAGACAGTCCATCATGTCATCCATTCTAGGCAAAGGAAACCTGTATCGAATTGTGATTTTGTTTATAGCCCGCAAATCGGTACACATTCGCCATTCTCCACCTTTCTTTGGTGCTAGTACTGTTGGTACTGCACAAGGGCTCAAGCTTTCTCTGATTAGTCCCTTATCCAACAACTCCTGTACTTGTTTTCGTACTTCTTCATTGTCCTTCGGATTCATCCTGTATGCTGCCTTATTTGGCAAGCTTGATCCTGGTATAAAATCAATGTGATGGCTGATACTCCTTTTAGGAGGCAACTTATTAGGTAACTCATCAGCCGCAATTTCTTGGAATTCTTCCAATAGCTCCTGTATTTCCTTAGGCAGTTCTGATTTTTCCAAGTTCAGTAACACTGGTTTCATCCTCCTCACAACTGCAAAACTAACTGCATTTTCCTCCACCTGTTTCACAAACTGTTTTCCTCCAATTAACAGTGCCTTTGTTCCACTTGATTCTGCTGTTTCTTCTTCTTTGATGGGTACAAGTGTGTGTTTAACCCCATCCTTTGTAAATTTATAGCAATTGGTCTTCCCATGGTCTTCGAAGCAGTATATGGCACACGTCCATTGGCATTATAACACAGACCACCGTGTCATGATACTTGCCAATGTGAAACTCTACCTCGCATTGTTCATCAACTAACAGCTGGTGGCCTTTCTGTAGCCACAACACCTTGTATGGTGTGGGGTGCTTCAGCCTTTTCAACCCCAGTTTTTCCACCATCTCAGTGGCAACCAAGTTATCCGTGCTCCCGCTGTCTATTATCACTTTACAGCATTTTTCATGCGATTTACAGACTGTCCGAAACAGTGCCTTTCACTGTGTTGGTTCAGCCACCTCCTTGGTTGGTTTTAGCAACACTTTATTTAAAATCAACACTTCTCCCGTTTCCGCCACGTCTTCCACCTCCTGTGGTTGTGCTTCAGCTTCTTCAGGCTGTATCATAAATGTTCCCCTCTGACCTGTCTGTTCAACTTCTGGACATTCAAAGGATCAATGCCCCCATTTATGGCACCTGTAGCACTGGACAGTAGTCCCTCTTCCGCGGCCATTTCCTTGTCCTCGCTGATATGACCGACCTCCTCTGGTGTTGTCTCCTTTCTCTGTTGTCCCTGAAGTTTTAGAACTACTGCCTTCTTCACTGTTCGCAGCGGTCCTTCCTCTACCGTAGGACTGTCCCCGTCCTCTACCATTCCCTCTCCCTCTCCTGTTATTCTGTTTCCGATTGATTTTCTCTTCAGCCTTCACAGCACTCTGAAAGGCTTCTTCAATACTTCGGGGAGAAAGAATGCTGATTTCATCCAGAATTTCCATCCTCAAGCCATTGACATACCTCACTGTTTTTTCTGGAGTTTCATCCGTATAACCAGCACGTAGATTTACCCGGTAAAACTCTTCCGTATACTCTTTGACAGTCATACCCTTCTGTCTCAAATTCTATACTCGATGACATATTTCAACCTGGTAATCTTTCGGCAGAAATCTTCCCTTCAATTTTGCCACCATTCTTAACCATTTTCGTATGGGTAATTTGTTCAACCTTTTTCTGTCTGCTTGGACATTATCCCACAACAAGAGGGCATGTCCCTTTAACTTAGTAGCAGCGAACTTGACTCTCTTATCTTCCCTGACTTCCTCATTTTCGAAATATTTATCTAGTTCGCTTATCCATTCCAATAGGATATCTGCAGATAGACTACCATCGTAATTAGAAATATCTGTTTTGGGTTTGCTGCTGGCCAATAAAATTGAACACAACAGTCTCAATTCTGGAGCTTTTTCATCTGACCCGTCTGTAGCAGCTACCACTTCTTCCTCACTGTCATCTCCCAGTTCTGGGTCTCTTCGCCTACCCGCTTCCACTGCTTCCAAACGAGTTGTAAGAACTCTAACCTGCGCTCTCAGTCCTTCATCTGCTCCTTGGCGTCCACCTCTCCCACGTCCTCGTCTTGGTGCTTGCACCTCTGCCATCTTCCTCTATATATAAAAAAAAATTGCTCTGATACCACTTGATGGGGCCAGCCCACATGATCCCAACGCTCTTCTGGTTGACGTGTGTTCCACCGTGGCAAAGGTTTGATGGGTTTATTTATTGTTTGATTATATGTGCAATCTGTGGAATTGGTACTTTGGATTTGTGTTTAATGAAGGTTGGTACCTCCGTCTCGTCTCCGTTCGACAGCTGGGATTCTTGAAAACCTCACTAGGGTTTAGGGCTTTTACCTTCGTCCTCGACCCTTCGCGCTCATTTCACTTTGTCTATTTGGTTTTTGTGTTATTTCGTCGCTCTGCAACTGCGAGACCTTCGTGGCTGTTTGTGGGTTTTTTGAATGGCTTGGCTCACTGGTTCGATGCCCTGTTACGTTTTCAACAATACTGTTGGTTTATGTTCGGCCCTTCTGGTGTCAATGGTGTCTGGTCGGTTTATTGGTAAGTTTCGAAAACTATGTTATGTAGCTAGGGTCTCTGTATTAGTTCTCGGCTCGTCTTCAGCTATTTGGTTCGAAACCCTTGTTGGTCTTTCTGTTCGAGCGATTTTTATGGTTGATTTTGTTGGTTGGGGTTTGTCTCCCCGCTATCTGTTAATGCCTGAGTTTGCCTTCTTATTCTCAACTGTCTGTGACTGTATTCCGCGTGCATACTCGTGCTCTTCTGCAACGATTTCTCGGTGGCCCGGTTCCTGGTGGTCTGGTAACGATGCTCTCAGAGGACGACTCCGCAAAACATACAGGTAAACTTTTGCTCTATGTCAGAATGATTCATCCGCTCCTCCTTCCATTACTTACGTCTCGGCTCCTTCGTGGGCAGGTATACTTCTTGGTTCGAATGGAGGTATTGGCGCCGTGTACAGGTAAACCCACTTCGCATTCACTTCTGTGTTCAGGTTCCTTCGTTTATAATGGTTTATTCCATAGGTGTGCCGACCATCTAACACTTTTGTTCGTTGTCTTGCAGGGAGGACTGTGCACAGTGGCCCTCCTCGAGTCCTCGACAATCTGCAAGTCTCGGGTAGTTCTTTTCTTTACTGTTCGCTAATTGTTGGTCATGGGCTTCTCAGAGCCTTGCGGTCGGTTCTATGTGCAGTCCTAGGTTGTTAGGGTTGTGCTTATTTTTCTTGGCTTTCGGTCTTGTTTTGGTGCCGAACCTTGACTATAATCTTTTATTGTTTCCACTGTAAATATTATGGCTATGCCTGTGGTTTGAGTTGCTCGGTCGTTTTGGACAGTAAACGATGGAATTTCTAGGGTTTCTTTTATATGCAAATATACTTTTTCTAGCAACGTATCTTGACAATGTGGAATGTTAATTTCATGAATATGATTGACTGTGCATTATGTTGCATACCTGGGTTCGGGCGTGTATGTTTGCTGTAGAATTTCCACTTGTATATTATTGTCTTTCTTTCCCAACGCCTGTAGCGTGCTCTGGTTGGCAACCTAGCTTTAAAAAGAATTATCACTGCACTTCACACAATTGAACACAGTACATTTATCATTTGAATGTTCAGAAATTCTTCTTCTTTATTATCTCTGCTTCCTGCTTACTTTCACGAAGTCGGAACCCTCTCAATGAGTCATCCCGCTCTTTTTATAGTTCTGTTTACAGAGGTAGTTCTTATTACATAACCGCTGTTGGTTGTTAACTGACGTATTCGGTTTCTATTTGGAAAGAATAAAACTATTCCTAATTTGTTATTGTTCCTAATTAAAAGTAAACTATAATATTATTGTTTTTCTCTGTTTCTGGTAATTAAAGAAAACATTGCATAAGTAAATAAAGACAACAGTAAAAGGAAGAAAAAAAATAACCAAGGCAGTGTTACTGCCCATCCATCAAACCATGTTCCTAGTGCTCTTTGGAAACTTTGTCTGCCTTCCCTCTGTTTTTACCTTGTTGACCAGATGCTCCTGCATATGAATTTAAAGAACTGTAAAATCTTGCTCAGAACCTCGTACAAGAATGTTATACGGTTAAAAGAACATGGTAAGAGGAGAGCATACGGAATGGTCAGCGTGAGGTTTCTGCTTTAAGCATGGAAAACTTCAGAAGAACATAAGAAGCTGAAGTATGGCTAAGAACCAAACTGTAAAAGACCAATATGACACTGTCAGCTAAAGAATGCTATACTAATGCTACCAATCATAAAAAAATGTAAATAAAATTCATTGGGATAAGGGTACAATACTTGTGGGAAAACGGGGCTTTTGGTGGAGAGAAAGGTCTTACCGAAAGGAACAGAAAAACATAAATTAATCAGAAAGGTTTTCCAATCCGTGGATTAGGTAACCTGTATAACTCGGCCTAGAGTTGAGATAAGATAGAATTACCTACTTCCTTCCTAAAGGATGGTGTGCGTGGAACTGTCTCAAAGAAACCTTTGTTGCGGTGAAATCGACCGATCTAAAACCCCAAGGGTGTGACACCCCATCAATATTAGGTCATCGACTGTCATGACTGTAGTAGTAAACTGAAGAGAGTCTGTGGGGTTATAATTACCTTCAAAAAGATGAAAACAACCCTTACATAGAGGTGAGGTTGCAGAGCAACATTTTTCTAGAGCTTTCCAAAGTGCGAATGACCGGCAACCCGAGAGTGTTTGAATGGTAGTTACCTCAAGCTGCATTGGAAAATGTATGGACATCAGATCACCTCCTTGACATATCAACAGTGTATAG
Source organism: Pinus taeda (assembly GCA_000404065.3). Lineage (NCBI taxonomy): Eukaryota > Viridiplantae > Streptophyta > Pinopsida > Pinales > Pinaceae > Pinus > Pinus taeda. Next base: position 18,266 of record APFE030803659.1, read on the forward strand.
GTTAGTGTTTGGGGGGGTTCCAAGGTGTAGCTTGGGGCACAAGTAGAAGGGCCAGTTGTCCATTATATAACCTTAATTTTATTATAGTGCTTCGGGAGGTGAAAGATTCCTTATGAACATTACGTTACCGTAGTGGTGTTATGAGAAACAAATATCACGAAGGTCATAAGCATAAAAAATTTATAACCCTCGTGATTTAACATTTGTTCCTCCGTTATAATGTGTAACATATTGATTAATACATTAATAATGTTGTGTGGATTTTATTGTGTTATGTTAAGATCATTATTTTGAGTGAAAAGTAAAGAGTAAGAGGAAATTTGTTTTTCTTGTGAGTAAGGATGTTACACATGGGTAAATTGATTGAGTCAAGTTTACCAGATTCACTCAACAACCCCCTTTAAACTTTACTCGGGGAGATTGACCTGATTCCATTCAATTTTTTGTTGATGTTTATATAAAAAAACTTCCATCTACTAGATTGCCTGTGTAGCTAGGGACTCTAATACCAAATATTAGTATCACAAATCATCTTTGATACTAAATATGATACTAAATATTAGGATCACAGAGCACTGAGAAAGATGGTGATGTCTAAAGACATTATTGTTTGTTCCTAGTGGCCACTAAGACATTTTAACATTGATTTATCCCATTTTTAAATAGGCTACATTGGAGATGAATAATATGATGTCCATAAACTTGGAGCCTAAAACAATGAGCAACATGACCAAGTCAAGTTTACCACATCAACCCTAACACATAATAAAACATTTATTAATGTAATTATACCCACTAACATTAACTTGAGAATTGAATAATTACCATCTAAAATGATCTCACAATGAGATCCAGGATGATTCTAAACCACAAATGGAAAAATAAGTCTTCCTGCCTGTGAAGTTCTTTGCCTAGCACTCTAGGCGACCTCAAAAGCTTAAAATAATTCATGGGATAAAGTTGGGTGAGCCATGTTTAAAATGACAAAAATTCGTATTCCAAACTCTACAAGAAAAAAAGTACTAAGAAATAAAATACGTAGATATAAAATACTAATAGTATAAATTATGATTATATTTAGGCTATAGTTAATAATAAAATGACATAGTTTAATAGTCAAAATGGTCTTTTTTATGATATTTTTTCTACTGGATTGTAACCAAAATCTGACAAAGATTTTTAAAAACTAGATTTTAAGTTGTTTAATATTTAAATTTTAACCACTTCAAGGTTTTTCAGGGCTAAATCCATTTATGCATTCAAAAATGCAATATAGACTACCAAAAATCACATTCTTTTTGAAATTATTTTACCAATGAAAAAAATGATTTCGTCTATATGTAATAATTATATTGAGAGGTTGATTTTACAGTTTAGTATGTGAGAGGTGTGTATTTTTTTTTGTTTTGAAGATGATACATGTCCGTTTTAAAATAAAAATAAAAATTTATAGAAAACAAGTTTATTAAAATAAACATATATTAAAGAATATTAATGTTAGACCAGTTTTGATTAAAACTATAATAAAATATTAATAATCCAACTAATATGGAGGAGATGTCGTAAAAATATTTCACTCCACTCTCAATCATAAATGAAATATTTAAATGTTCATCTAACATATCATAACATTTTGTCCACTTTCAAACAAGATAAAATAATGAAAATAATGAAAATCTTATATTTTCACTTTGAGTATGTGAGGAACATATATAATTGTTATACCTTTCTTAAAATATTTCAATGCAAGCTTGTTAATTAAATAAAGTATTTTAATATCCATGTTAATTAATTTATGCAAAATTTGTTATATAATTATGTGAATATCCATTTTAATTAACTTATTTCAATATCAACTTTTATATAGGTATACAAAGCTAGTAAAAAGAAAAAAAATATTTTAATATTAACTAGAATAAAATATTTGAATACCAAAGAAAAAGAATTTATTAAAATAGAAAATTCAATTATTTTTTGATAGGTTAAATAAGAAGAAGAGTAACTAGAAACATACTATTCATTTAATTCCTAACAAAAACTTAACATAGATTAATATATGGAATTTTAAAATATTAATAATAATAGTAATAATTCAACTTGGATCATAATTACAATATTTTAATATGTATGGTTAAGTAATATTCAAGTATATTTATCCACAATGGAGATGAGTTTCGATAATGGTAATTGGTTGAATGAGTGTTCCCACCATCCAATTCAAGGAGTTAACAAGGGGTAGTGTGGCCACCACCTTGAATGCAACAACATTTTTGTGGAAGGTATGAAAATGATAAGGAATTTTGATAAGAATTGGGCTTCTCAGTAGGAGTTTTATGTTTTGAGCATCATTAAGAGGATAGCATAATCCCCCATTTTTGAAGTGCAAGACGATAGGAAAGTCTGGTTCTTGTTATTTGAAGACACCCTAGCATCGCATTGGTAAAGAAGATGTGTGGTAATTTCTATGAAGAGAACAATTGGTTGGGTTATCTTGGTTTTTTGGAGGTTGTATTTTCGGTGGAGCCATTCCACTAGGGAGGCGAAGGAAAAGGTCGAAATTATAATATTACCTTAATCATCACTCCATTTTTACTAGTCTCTCCAGACGCTACTGAAGCTTCCTCATACCTGACTGCGTAGGTCCTTTTGGCTAGTATCCCTAGGGTAACTAATATGTCCATTGATCTCTATATTCCTCTTCAGGGTTATTTTTTTTTGGAAATTTCTTCCTTTGATGTTCTCATATTGGGCTTTGTTTTCTTAGTCTCAGTGTTACATTATATTTTTTCATACATCTTGTTAACATCCTGTTCCATATCCTGAAGTGCCAAAATGTTGACAAGTGTGAAGACATTAGCATTAGTACCAACATGAACTATGAAGGTATTTATAATAATAAGATTAATAATTTATAAAATTCTAAAAAATAATGATATGAGTTATATAATAACATCAAGAATGAGAATGAGATGGATAAGGATAATATGATTCCTAATTATAGCATTAATAATCTAGCTAATAACAATAGTGTGTTTGGTAATACTAATTGTTTTATTAATGATGATAACGTAGGTGAGTCTAATAAGAGTTTTGTAGGTCAGGATGGCAATGTGGCTCCTGACATTAGTAATGAGCATGAGAACCTCTGCAAAAATGTCTCTCTTTCCTCACCTTCTCAGAATAGAAAGGTTGTTAACCTTTCAAGCTTTTCCTTCTCCTTGTCTGTTTTTAGTCTTTTAAATAAGGGCTTAAACTTTGCCCTTGCCCCTAGTAAAATCCCCGTTGATGACATTATTTGTGACGTGGAGCATGGAATCAGGGATCTGCCAGATAATATTAAGGACACCATCAGGCAAGATTGTGCTTTGGTCCTTAGGAAGGCTAAAACCCCTCGGAGGAACCTCAGTAAGGAGGAGTTCTATGCCCTAAAGTCTTTAAATCAGAATGAAGATATTGTGGTCCTTAAGGCAGACAAAGGAGGGGCTACGGTCATCCTCAACAAAGACGATTACCGTAAGAAGATGTTAGATCATCTTCACAACAGTGGCAGTTATAAAAAACTGGCCAAGAACCCTCTAAAGAAAATCTCTAGGACAGTGGCTGACACCATCAAGTCTAGTAACTCGGTGGGTGCCCTGTCCCGTAAGCTCATTGAGAGCAATCCCATCGCTCCTAGAGTCTATGGGGTGCCTAAAATCCACAAGGAAGGGGTCCCTCTGAGGCCTATCGTCAACACCATCGGGGGTCCGACCTAACTTCTGGCCAAGTTTCTGGCTCTTAAGCTTAAGCCCCTGGTTGGCCACACTGAGTCCTTCGTGAAGGACTCTGCATCCTTCATCATGGACCTCAAGGATATTAGGCTTGACCCTGAGGACATTCTTGTCAGCTTTGATTTGGTCTCCTTGTACACTTGCATACCTATAAAAGAGGCCATGGAAGTGATCTATTGCTTAACAGATCTGGATACCGCTCATCTGGTTGAAGTATGTCTCACTTCCACATTCTTCTGTTTCGAGGGTGAGTTCTTCGAGTAGACCTGTGGTGTTGCCATGGGTTCCCCCCTCTCCCCGATCGTCGCGAATCTCTTTATGGAAGATTTCGAAGCCAAGGCTCTTGCCTCGGCTTGTCTCCCTCCTAAGATTTGGAAGAGGTATGTAGACAACACTAATGTCATCTGGTCCCATGGCCATGAGGAGCTGGATCGTTTCCTGGATCACCTTAACAGCCAGTCCTCAGCTATTAAGTTCACCATGGAAAAAGAGGTCAATGGAAGCCTCCCTTTCCTGGATATTGTTATTTCTAGGAAGAAGGATGACTCTCTCTCCCACGCAGTGTTCCGTAAGAAAACGCACACAGAGCAGTATCTTCACGCTGATTCCCATCATTTCCCAGCTGAGAAGATGGGTGTTCTTAACACTCTGGCCACGTGTGCCCTCAAGATTTCGGATAATGAGAACCTGGATAGAGAGAGATCCCACCTCCTTGATGTCTTTGTGGAAAACGGATATAGTAGGCACCTAGGCTGGAAGGCTTTCCTTAAAGCCTCTAAAAATCCGTTAATTAAGAAAGAGCCTAAGGAGCGCCATCTAGGTGTCCATCTTCCCTATATCCAAGGGACCACAGACAAGATTGCTTGGATCCTTAGAAAGTTTGATATTCCCTCTACCTTCTGGCCCCTCAGAACCATTCGTAATTCCCTGCGGTTGGTGAAAGATCCCGTCAACCCCAAAGACATGAAGGGTGTTTATCTAATTCCTTGCTCCTGTGGGACACCCTATATAGGGGAAACAGGGCACTCCATCCAGCAGAGAATTGCGAGCATGCAGTAGACCTGAGGCATGGAAGAACAAAATCCTCAGCCCTTGCAGAACATGTGGACAAGACTAAGCATCATGTCTGCATCGAGGAGGCTAAAGTCATTACCAGGGTGGATCAGTTCCATCATCGCAAGTTAAGGGAAGCTATTGAAAATAAGCGAAGACCCAACAATCTCAACAGAGATGATGGTTGGAAGGTTAGTAGAAGTTGGATCCCCGCCCTATCATCTTAGGGTTTCTTCCTTCCCCCTCTGTTCATCCAGGGTGCTTTCTTCATAGTCGTATAGTTTAATCTTTTCGAGTATGCAAATATATATCGCTGGCAGCTTTATATTCTTACCTATATATTTCGTTCCTCCTATATTTATTTATGATTATTATTATTAATATATATACGTGTTTAGCTATTAATCTAATTTGATTTTATGTAGTTGTATGATTCTTGATGAGGATCCTTTTCCTGTTTTGGTAGTTAATTAGTTTATTCATAAGGTCATTTTTATTGGTGTATCTAAACTAGGATGTATTCTTGGGTCTAATTTTTATATTTATGTTATTGTCATTTGTGATTGCTTCAGTTTAGTATGGCTTTTCTAGATATTTTTCTTTCGCAACTTAATATGATATATATGTATATGTATATATATATATATTTATATATATATTATATATATATATATATATATATATATATATGTATGATATATAGATTCTCAATAAATAATTAATTATTTAAATTTTATAATCAATACTCTCTCTCCGACATCGTATTAATAGTGCCTCATACCACATTTTATTACTTCTTTGATAACAGAAAAAGATTTAATATTACATTCAACGTAATTAGTATGTTTTAAACATTAACATCCTTTAATATATATTTAGTTAATAATTTAATAAATGAATACTTATTGTTTTTAAATTACCATTAAAATTATTTATTTATTCATCCTATTATTATTTTTGGAATAAGAATATATAATTTATTTATGTAACCTAAATTACTTCTTCAAAAGAAATCATTCAAACAAATAATAAATTTATAATAACCATTAGTACTATTTTATTAATAACCTAATGTTATTTAATTAAATAAATTACTATTCATTATACCTAATTTTACTAATTTCTAGAAATTCATATATATTATTAATTTTAATACTATAAAATAATAATATATTAAATTTATTAATATAAGTTCTTCAAAAGAAATCATTAAAACAAATAATAAATTTATAATAACCATTAGTATTATTTTATTAATAACATAATGTTATTTAATTAAATAAATTACTTAAGATACTATTCATTGTACCTAATTTTACTAATTTCTAGAAATAAAATATTATATTATTAATTTGAATATTATAAAATAATAATAATATTAAATTTATTAATATAAGTTGGGCCTGGGTCCTAGAATCAAAAATAGTTGTTATGTAGCCGTTGGAGTCTCTGCTCAGTCTATTTAACATGCTAGGCCAGATCTGTTTCTTCAACTTGTCCCGACGATGAACCACACTAGTTGATTCGAAACGCGTCGACAAAAGTCTTTGTCATATGATTTACGCTGAAGCTCTTCTTATAAGTGTGAAGTATATCCATGATGATACATAGATAAAACCATCCCTAAAAAACCAAAGGAAACATGTCCTGAGTCAATTCTAAAGAAGGTTATCTAAAACCCTAATTTTTAGGGCCAACACTCTTTTTTCCACTACCTACCTTTGCTGATGGAAGGTTGCACTACTTTACCCTAGGACTGCTAGTGTGGGTTTTGATATAAAAACTTGCATTGAACCTCTTCTTACAATTTTTCCCAAAATGGGGGAGAAGTTTCGTATGCTAGAAACTTCGAGAACAACAAGCTAGATATTGGTTGTTTTAGATATGGTTGAGCTCTCCCATTTGGATCTCTTGATATTATCATTATGGGCCTTCCCCTTGAGATGTGGTCCTTCCTCCTTCTTTTGTGGATCCATAACTCCCTCTCCTTTCCTATAAATCAACTCCCTTCCATCCCCAAATGATCGTTTACTGATTGTTTGCATTCCTATACTGCGATTATGCCCAAATGCTTCCCATTCTCACTTGGATAAGGAGTGATTGAAGAGTCTTTGCTTGGACTTGGACATCCAACAAAAGGAGGTCTACAACATCAAGGCATAGGTTCTATGCTTCCCTTTTTAGCTTATTAATATATACATCTCATGTTCACTTTCCATAATTGTGTAAATGTTTATGGTTTTAGCTTAATACTCCTTGATCTATTAAGTAGTTTATGTTTGATATATGCCATATATGGTCTTGTACCTTGTATTTATATTTGATCTTTCTTATAGGTACTCAAACATGAAGAACAAGTAAGGAGTGAGCCTAGAAGCAAAGGAATCAAAGTCATCTACAAAGTATTGACCCATTATCATCAGAGCAAGTTAGGTCATTCTCTCTCTGGATTTGTTAAACATAAGCTAGGAAAGTGTATGTTGGTTTGTTTAGTTTTTTGCTGGACCCACTCATTAGGCTAGAGACATTGCCTCTGTCCACAGAGGGGATTAGCCTTCACAACAAAATGGCAACTCCACTCGGGAAGCTATAGCCTCTTCAATCTCTTTTTCGATCTGATCTCCTGATCAGTTTGACTGACCATTGAGTTCTCAGTTACTTTGAGCCTATATAGGTGTGCATAGTCACTAATTACTACCCTAGAGTGTTGAGTCTGGAGTGTTTGTTGAAATATTTTTTGTTTTTTTCCTTATTCCTCACTCTGTGAATTTTTGACTTAGACAGTCACACTACGAGCACGCTTTCCCTTAAAATAGTGGTGATGAACCCCTATTCAGCATGATTTTGGCAATTATGCTAATATAAGAGATTAGTGAAAATGAGAGTTTCTATATCAAAATCCAGTTTGTCTTAGCCCCTAAGGTCCTTTTTCTTGTCCATTGTGATTAGATTAATTGATGTTTTGTCTGATTACATTATTTGATTAGCCAATTCTTGTCTCTTAATATTCCAAGTGTTTGGAGTGAAATTAGATTGGTTCTAGGGTTTTTAGGTCATTTGATTGTCACTTCCCACTTCTAAATGTCACTAAGTTTGTAGTTTGTTGATTGATCAGATCTAGTTATTTGTTAAAATCATTCAAAATGTTAATTTGCATTAGTTTTTTCTTGTTTTTGCACAAATTTTCTTTTCGATTGCATTAGGTCATCTTGCACTTGAAAAAACATCTTTATTATTTATCGAACATAGATTACTTTGTTTGGTTTACAAGCTGAAAAGGGTGCATTGTTTATTCATTCAAAAGAGAAAAGTGAAATACATTTTCATTTAAGTGCTTTTGGATTTGAGTTGGTGTTACTTTGATTGATGTATTATCTGCATTAGAAGAATTTGAATCAAAATATCATTTTTTCTTTAATTGAAGCTTTGATTGCATTAGAGCATCCAAAAATCAAACACAAAATCATTTATATAAAGTGCATCTTAGTGAAGTAAACATCATTTTACTTTCGATAGATTGTATATGAGATAGTGAAGATTGTTTTTCCTTGTGTATTGCATTTGGAAAGAAGAGTTAGTGGAGGCATGTTCTTTGATGCATTCTCTTGTTTGATGCATTAATTGATAAAAATTGTCTTCCCTTGTTAGTTTAGCTTTCATTGAAGTGAAATGTTTCCTTTTGTAATATAGTTGAATTTTAGGGTTCATGTGACACCATTTGAGAAAAAAATTGAAACATAATTTAAGAAAAACATTAAAATTTACTCAATTAGACTAAGGAGCATTTGGAAATTAACGTAAAAATTTTAATGGTCTAGGCTAGAGACATGTTCCGGCATCTATAAACCTAGTAGTAATCATTAGATTCCTGCATTGTATCCCAAGGGTGAAATCTTGCTCCACGTACGGAAGTATATAGGATCATTCTCGAGTACTCTCAGGAATATTGAACGTGCTCCACGTATGCCAAGTATAAGTGAATGCTCTCATTGAATGGTTATGCATTAGACAACACTAACATGGACTTGTTCTCTCCATATCATCGTGTATATATTGGGAGAACATACTAGTTTTTTATCCTTTATCCATAGGTAACTGAGTCAGTCACCTTGTAAATGTGATACAGCAAACAAAGCATTACAATAGATTGGTTTACATACATTAATTCCTTTGTTTCGGATAAGTTATATATTTCCACTCACAAATACTTGGTAAACCCTCTTTCCTAGTACACCCTTTCTTATTTATTTCTTGTTTTTAAGATCTAAAATTTAACTACCCACGATAACATGACTTACCTATGTAGTTATCCTTCACCTCACATTGCTTGATTAATAGTAAATTTTTATTGTAAGCTCAAACAAACCACCTCCTATTGTTTTTTGGAGAAGGTCATCGTGGCTAAACCGTTGGGTTCACCTTACATATCCCCTTCACCATATGACACTGAGGGGTCACCCCATGGAGTCCATCCTGAGATTTTATAGTCACCTAAAGCCCAGGTTTTGAACTTGGAATTATCCCCAATATACAACCCCTTTCTTCTTGTCCTCCACCTCGAGAGTCATCATCTCCAGAATCTCATCTAGAAACTCTTGAGGTTCTGAAGAGGTATTTATTATTCCCTCTGAATCCACTTTTCGATCCATTGTTCATATCTCCTCAATGGCCATATAATCTGTTTGATAACTACAATGTATCTTTCGAATGTTCTCCTCATACATCGTGGATTCCTCCTCACCAACGGTTTCCACATATGGAATCTAAACTTGATATTCCAACCTCTCTTGGAGATTCTCCTCCAGAAGTCTCAACCACTCACACCCCTATTGTTGGTGACGAATTTGAATATAACTTTCCACCTAAAGGCTTCCTATTATGCCACCTCCACCACCAACTAAAAGCAGTGAACCTTTGTTTCCACCAAGTTACACCACTTTGGATCAACTGGTTTCAAGTACTCCAAGCATGTCTTCACCTTATCATAATCCCATTTGGTCATCGCGTGCTATGCCTACTTCTACTCCATTTTTTTCAAGCATGGCCTCTCAAATTCCTGTACAAACTATAGTTTCTTCAATTCTTGTACAACCAAAAGTTACAGTTGAGATGGTTAATTTCCCTATAGGTTCCTTAGGTCCTCCATTAAGTGGAAAATATGTGCCACAACCTATCCCACCACATGGCGGGCAATAACCACCTCCTTCATATTTACCTCTTGTTTCGGGTGGAACTTATGTGAGTGGATCTCAAACTCACACTACCGAAGTTATTAAAAATGTTGTATGTGTACCTTATCCTACTAGATCATCTATTCCATCTAGATTAGGCCAAATCCCGTATCAACAGCCTCTTTCAGTTTAGATACCCTACCAACAATTTTACCCTCCTTATGGCTCATAATAACCTCCAAATCCACCTTTTAATCAACAAGATGGACTCCAAATGTAGATTAGTCTAAACCCCTCATTTGGGACATCTAGTCAACTGGTCAATTTCAAACTGGAACCTATCAGTATCAACATGGGACCTTACAAATTCCACAAGGAACTTTCTGAAAACAACAACCTTATGTACAACAAGGACCTTATGTGAAAAAAGGGCCTTGTCAACAACCATTGGAATAGTAAGGTGAGCCATTGCAGTAGCAAAACCAACCCTTCTACCAACAAGGCCAACCCTTACATCAACAAGGCCAACCCTTGCAGTAGCAAGGTTAGAAATTTTACCACCATGGTCAACTGTTGCGACAACAACCTTATAGTACATACTCTTTGCAAGCTATTTATCTACCTTATGGTTCTCAATGGCCTATGATAGATTAGTACCAACCATACTCTAGTCAAAACCCACCTTTTCGGGGATAAAATCCACCCTTGCAAGGTCAAAATACCTCTTAGTGGGGGAAATATCAAAATCCTTATGGTTAAAACCCGCTGCTTTGGGGGAAGAACCGATACCAACAAGGTTGAATCCATAAAATGAGCCTTATCAAAGACCCCCCATGCCTTGCAATTCACAAGTGTAATTTCTAGCAACATTGGAACTACCAGATGTGCCAAGGCTAAAAAATGATCCAATACTCCATTTGTCGTATTGGCCACCAATTCCTACTAATATTCCTAGTGATTGTGTGAAATTGAAAGGAACGTCTGGAGATGAATCATAGGCCCATGTTATGACTTACCATTTATGGTGTTCATCCAATTCTTGGGTTGATGATTCCATTTATCTACGTATTTTCCAGTGAACCTTGATGGGTGTTTCCACAAAATGATAGATCGAGGTACCTTGAGATGCCTTCCAAGACTTCAATACTTTGGCAATGCCCTTCCTTACTCATTTCTAGCTGCCATTTTCATATGAAATTAGTACCAATCTCCCAATATCTTTGAAACATAATACTACTACGTTGACGTCACCTTATCAAGTTCGATATTCTTGATCAAGTTTAAATTGAATGGTTTACCAAATAATTTGTTAATAATAGTTCCAAGGACATAGCTATGAGTAGTTGTGTGTCCGAAGATCAAGTCGCTAGCTGTGCCCAATATCTAGATTCGGTATATTCCCAATTGGCACATTGTATGATATCTTTCCTGATGCTCCGAGACCATCTACTAATCTGAAATCCTTCAAGGCTCCAAAGGCACCGCTTGTCAATGGTATTATTGGGTCAGTAACTTAAACTTATAGTAAAGCTTCTATTGCTTATACAAAGCAGAAATACGTTTCAACTACTACATCCAATTCTCCTTCGAATCCCTCTCGAAATCCTAGTAAAACCTCTAAGGTTAATTACGTTCAATTTACCACATCACATAAAGCCTCAAAAGGTAAAAATTACAGTAAAGAAAAAGCCAAATCTGATACCCTAAAACAAGATCCTCTAAAATCATCTGTTGATGATGCGTCTAAACATAAACCCAAATATCCTTGCCTCATTTGTGATGAGGATCACTATACCAACAATTGTCCCCACAGTGCGGAATTCAGTCATTTGTTAAAAGGAACCCAAGGGCACTAGTTGTATTAGAATGACCTTTTCCATCACAACAAACCCAATTGGCAGAGAAACCATAATCTTCTACATATTTGGGCTCTCAGGTTTATATGAGTGGTACGAAACCTATTTTTGTTGTCACTTGGCCAAAAGACTATCCGACTCCTCCCAAATAGGTTGTCGAGAAAGAAGTTATTCATACACCCTCCACTTCTACTCCACCCAATTCTAGTCCTCTTCATATTAAGAGATCTACTAACGACTCCGTTATTTGACCACCTTCTAAGGGTGTCCTTCAGAAATCATCATACAATCCGAATGTGTGAGCTTCTCAACATTATAATATTATCGAAGATTTAGCTCAAGTACCTTCAATGATGTATGCCTTGGAATTTCTCCAGAGTTGTCCACCGCAACGGAACACATTACTATCCACTATAGGAGGAATCGACCCTACTGATTCAAGCTTGATTATCTTTGACTTGAAAAATCATGTTCCTTTTTCATCCATGTCATTATCAAAGGGAAGACAATCCGTAGGATTGTTGTTGAAGAGGGTGCTTCTAGCTAGATCATGTATGTCTCACGCTAGAAATTTATTGGCTCTTCACTTCTCAACTAGTCTCCTAAAACCTTAGAAGCCTTCGATGGTAAAGGATATTGTCCATACGATAATCTCAAAAACTTTCACATAAGATTGGAAGGGAGAACCATTAATATAGAAGTAGAATTCACTGATGCCAACTTGAGTTATAACCTTCTACTTGTTCGGAGTTGGACCCATGTTATGCTTTGCATGGTTTCTACATTGTTTCATGTGCTCTATTTTTCCTCATGAGGGGAAAATAGTCACTATTGATTATTAGCCTTTCTCTCTTCTAGCTCTTCAAATGGAAATGTAACATATGTGGCAGATATTAACATCCCTTGAGTGTTGGGGTGGGTATTTTTAAGACTCTACTTTTATGGCAGCATTTTACCTCCCACCTCCAATTGTCGTTTTCATTAACATGATCTCCACTTCACACGATCCTTTGATCATTCCTCATCCCAATCAAGTTGACTCTTTTCGCGATGTCATGCCACTCAAACTAGTATAAAAATCCTATCAAGCTATTGTTTTGGCATCAACGTCCACTTCTGATAGTCAAGCTATTCTTAGTATGCATCTAGATGCATATTCACAATCCTCTTGGCTTCATTCTTGGGATTCTCCAGATCCCTTAAATGAGACATTTCCAACTGACGAGAGTATCACTGAGGTTATGTCTCTGGAAGAAACTCTCTAGAATGATGCACATCATCATTCCCCATTTCTCGCAAGTGTTGGAGAGATGTCATCATGTTTACATACCTTTGTTTCCCGTTCACCAACTCATCCACTTCAAATGCCTATTTTGGTGCATGAATTTTCTATAAAGGAAATGTTATCACTGATATTTCTTTTGAAGTATGAACAAATAAAAACCAAATGTAACCAAAAACCAATTTGGAGATCACGACCTAGCCTTCCTAATGGTCAGGGAGGTCTCTCTCTTTGTAATTTAACTTTGTTTTAGTTAAGATGATTTTAGGCTAGTTGTTGCTTGCACTTGGGTTTTGTTTTGAAAATTTGGTGGTGGGATCACTTTACTTAGATGGACAGAAGTTTGGCTTATACCATTGGGCTATGGAGTCGGATGTCTGACCAAGAAGACTAGATTCAATTCTAAAAATAGTGTCTACAATGCAAGATATATGAGTTATAGCAGATCTGAGAGGCTAAATGGTGAATGGCTTCAAATCAGATCCAGGGAGAAATTAAGGGTTCCCTAGGCTGGAGTTTGGAAGGAATGAAAGAAATCAACCAGGATGGGAGAGAAATTAAGGGTTCTCAAATCCGGGTATCAAAAGAAAACATGCAAATGACTAACTATGCAAAAATAGAGTGTAATTAAACAAATTCTAAGTGACATTTCCAATTAATTCATTTAGATTTTGAACACATTATAGATTATGAAACACATAAGAAAGGTAACAAAATCACACAAAGAAAGTACTTCACTGCAAATGGCTCATCTCATGAATCCTGCAGTGAAATGATTTTATTACTTGCTTGAATATGTTGACTTGAAAATGGTACAATCACCCTTACGTCCAAGATCAAAATAACTCTAAAAATGTAAAATAATCCACCATAATACTTCAAATTATGAAGTATTTAGACTAAACTAATTACAAAATATCTAAAACTTCTTTCAGGATGAATCTAGGAAAAAATGAAAATCTTCTTGCAAGAAGATAGGGACAGCGATTGAACTCCTGCTTGATGTCCCCGTTATTAAGGTTTTGTTGGCCTTCTCTCTTTGATATTTTTCCCTTTATGCTGCTTGGTTGTTTGGTCTTCAAGTTGGATGTTCTATTTTACTTTAACCTTTCACCTGATACTCTTTCATCTGATACAATTTAACCCTACTGACCTGTCAATATCATTTTACCCTGTTGTTTCACTTTGTACCAGATATTTATAATTTACTATCCTTTTACTACAGTAAATCATTCAATTTTTCCCATGTTTCTTCCTATAGTAATTGGATATTGATAATTTTTCTATATATCTCATCTACCTCTATATATTTGGAAAAAGAGGGCTTATTAAAAAACAAATGTTTTACCTCATGCTGGAGGTAAAACAAGTTTTCAAAAGTTTGGTACAAAACTTTTCCTGTTGGCATGCCCTACATAGATGAAGTGATCACCTGTTCTTTAGCCACTTCCTTGATCTTCTTGTTGTAATTTTCATGTTTCATCAACTTGTCATTTATAACTAAGGGATTAGGTAATGCATTTTCCTTCAATAGCTCAAACTTAGCTCAATGACTAGATGCATGTTTAGACACTTATCTTCTAAATTTAACATTAAATTCCTCTTGGTGAGGACTCTCCTGACTTCCAAAATGGTACCTGTCCTATCAGGTATCTCAAGCTATTGTAGTTCATATTTATTCTTGGAGTTGAGGAAGTGGATGATTATTGCTACTTCCTCTAGCATATCTCCAAGTTTTGTTTTATCCTTTTCAATGGCTTCTGTAGTTTGCTTTATTAAATCTATCTTCTCAAATATTACTTGGATGGATGGCCAGATATCATTGACTGAGTCAATGATATTGGCCCATAGTTGCTCTTCAGCCTTTCCTATTGGTTCATTCAAGGCGAGTTCTTTCTCTAGACCTTTTATCTTTTGATTCATCCTTGCAGCCTTTTGCTGCTCTTCTTTATGCATAATCTGGGTAAGTTTGTAATCTGTCTCAAGGCTGCTGACTTTCTCCTTCAGTTTGCTCATCTCATTGGTTTCAATGGAAATTTCTTCCATTTCTTTGACCAGCCTATTTTCTTCATCGCCTGTGGTACCTGTTGTTGTTGATGTTGTTGCTAATATAGTCGAAGTTGATGCTGGCAATGTAGTGGCCATTGGACTAGTGGAAGCTAATGCTGCTGCCATAGTGGAAGGTACAGTTGTGGTCATTGTTGGAGTGACAGTTGGAGGAGCACTATCAATACTAGCATGTTTGATCTGAATGAAAGTATCTAGTTCCTTTTCCATCTCCTTCAACTGGTCATTGAGTTGTAGCACCAAGTCCATCATCTCTTCATGATTGTAATGGATTTCCAGTACTTCCTTTGTTTGTGGGTGTTGTAACTGAGGCAGCTTGAGTTGTTCCTTGAGGGCTACAATATACTCATTCTTCTTGCTGATTAATTGTTCATCAGCCTTGATTTCCTTTAGGTCATGGCCTAGTTCAATCACAAGGTCTTCCAAGGACTTTATCCTAGTACCTTTGGTGCTAGAGGAGGCCTTTTCCAATTTGTACTGGGTTGTCACATTGTCCAATGAATCTTTCAGTTTGAATGCTACCATGGCCATTGTTGTGAGGGTGGAGTAGATGTTAGGCCCCCATACTACTAGTGTAACCCTTTATTGTTATTAGTACAACCCCCTTATTATATTGTTGTACCCATGTAATCCCCATATTATTATTATTGTGCCCCATAGAATCCCACTATTGTTATTATTGTGCCCTTACATTATTATTGTTATGTCGGCTCTAATTATATTATGACCCCTTAGACTCCTATATATAGAAAGGAGGTCTTGTCATTTGTATCATCCAATAATTGTTCATTTGTGTAATGTAAAGGAGGTTGCCCCCTCAAAGAGGCTAAATTATAAGGCATTTATATATCTTTTCTATCTTTTTGTGAGATGGTTTCATAGCATTTGGTATCGGAGCTTTGGATTCTAGGGTTTCGCTGCTCCAAACAGGTCATTGTGGCATTTGTGTTATAACTTTATTTCTGCGATGTTGCAGATGCTACAAAAAAACCCATTTGGATCGAAATCGTTCTAAACCTCAGGTCCAAATTTCAGAGCTTTCTGTGCTATATTTGCAGACATATGATCTAAGGAAGTTGGCCTTTTTGCAAACTCCCAAATTACATTCTAAACAGGTGACTTGTGGAAAATTGTCATAAATTTTTTTTTGAGCATCGAATTGAAATTTCATCAGAAGTTAGAGAAAGAGGATAGACTATAATATCTTGTGTATATTTTTTAGATCCGAAGTTCAAAATAGTGACACGTCGCACTTCATACAAGTTTTCGCTTCAAAAAAGGTCTATAATCAGGTCATCTTGGGAGATTGTGCATAACTCTTTCTTGGAGAATCTAAATTCGATCAGAGTGGTGGAATTGGAAGGACACAGAGGGATACTACAAGTCACAATTTCAGAACTTAAAGATCCTAAGGTACAGAGTTACGGTTGTTGCAACATCAAGCTCCTAAAATCAAGAAAAACTGAAATGAGGAAGTTTGATGGCAAAGATCTAGTAAATTGGATAGTACAAAAGGAGAAATATTTTGATCTACATGGTGTACCATTATTACAAAAGGAATGTATTGCATCTTCATATTCAGAACAAGTTCAATTTTTATGGTATAAAGGGCTTTGTTCTTGTAAACAACTTGTTACGTGGTCAATTTTTATGAAGGAAATTATACCACATTATGAGAATACAAAGAGCAACACCTTCTTTAGAGCAACACCACATAATTGGAAGGAAAAAGAGAAAAAGGGCTTTGTTACAAAATGGAAAGAAAAATTATGGAAACAAGGAATTCTACCTCTCACAACTACAAAAATGGATGTGTTGTTTCTCCTAGCCTTCCACAACCTACAAGGGTTACACCACAACAATTGGAAGAAAAAAGAAAAAAAGGGCTTTGTTACAATTGTGATAGAAAATGCACTAAAGGTCATAAGTGTGCTAAGAAGAAATTATTTTACATAGAACATAAAGAGGAGGAAGAAAAGGATCAATAAACATCAAATGAAGAGGATATGTACTAGGACCCAACCCCTGAGAAAGAAGAAATGAATCTGACCATATCTTGTAAAGCATTGGCAAGAATTACCACTCCTAAAACTCTCAAGATAGAAGAACATATCAAGAAGAAAAAGGTTCAAGAAGTGAAAGATCACATTGAGAAATAAGAAATGTATCCAACCATATCTTGTAATGCATTGGCCAGAATTACCGCTCCTCAAACTATCAAGATAGAAGGACATATCAAGAAGAAAAATGTTCAAGAAGTGAAAGATCACATCGAGCATCAAGAAATGAATCCGACCATATCTTGTAAAGCATTGGAAGAAATTATCACTCCCCAAACTCTCATGATAAAAGGACATATCAAGAAGAAGAGAGTTCAAATAGTGAAATATCAGGAAGAAAATTATCAAGAAACATCAAAGGAAAAGGATACTCACCAGGAACCAACCCCAGAGAAAGAAGAAATGAATCTGACCATATCTTGTAATGCATTCATTGGAATTACCACTCCTCAAAATGTAAAGATAGAAGGACATATCAAGAAGAAAAAGGTAATAGTGTTGATTGATTCGGGTAGTACCCATAGTTTTATTAATTGTAATATAGCCAAGGACTTGAATTACTTTGTAGATCCAACATTCAAGTGTTAAGTGACAGTTGTAAGTGGAGGAACCATAAATTGCTCTCGAAAGTGCCATAATATCAAGCTATCCATGGGAGAATATGTATTGAATAGCCCAATGTTTTCCGTTCCAATCGTTGATGCTAATGTTGTACTAGGAGTCCAATGGCTACAATCCTTGGGTACAATAACTTTTAATTTTCAAGAACGTTTTATGAAATTTTCTTCGAAAGGAAAGGAAGTTGAATTGAGGGGTATCACAGGGAAACTAGGAAAGATAATCAACTCTGATGGAATGACAAAGCTTCTAAAGAAATAACAACGAGGCATAATTGCACAATTATGTTCGTTAACTGTTCGCACATCGAAATCATGCATTTCTCTAGATCTCCAAAATGTCTTGGACAATCATTCCAAGGTATTTGGGACTCCCATAGGTCTCCCACGTATTCGTGATCATGATCATGCTATTCATTTTGTTCCAGGATGTGTTCCTCAAAATGTCAAGCCTTATAGATATCCATATGCCCAAAGGAGTGAAATTGAACATATGGTTGCAGAAATGGTAGAGATTGGTACAATTATCAAACCAAATTTGATAAGCAAAGGAAGGTATGAATGGAAGAATGATGAAGTAGGGTGGGAACTCATTCAAAAGTTTCTGAATATCCCAGTTCTAACAATATTTCCAGAACTTGACAAGGAAGGAAAAATCATATTGGAACCTGAATCATTTATAGAACCGAGAAGTCGACAACTACAAAATCGATCAATTTCAAAGAATCTTGTCTTGTGGAATAACTTATCTGTTGAAGATTTCTCATGGAAGGACAAGAATTTTATACAGAAATATCAAGAACTACTCAAGCGTTGAGGAAAACACTTTTTTAAGGAGAGGGGCATGTTAGGCCCCTATACTACTAGTGTAACCCCTTAATGTTATTAGTACAACCCCATTATTATATTGTTGTACCCATGTAGTCCCCATATTGTTATTATTGTGCCCCATAGAAGCCCACTATTGTTACTATTGTGCCCTTACATTATTATTGTTATGTCGGCTCTAATTATATTATGACCCCTTAGACTCCTATATATAGAAAGGAGGTCTTGTCATTTGTATCGTCCAATAATTGTTCATTTGTGTAATGTAAAGGATTTTGGCCCCTTGAAGAGGCTAAATTATAAGGCGTTGATATATCGTTTCTAGTTTTTTATGAGTTGGTTTCATAACAGTAGATCATTTCTCCATCCTACTTGTGAACTTCGATCTGATAAATGGGATGAATATCCTTAGCCAAGACCTCAAAATTGGTATTATTGTAGTCTGTTGAGGTTTTGGGATACTATACAGTGGGTTGTAGGAATGACACCTGCATTTTTCTATCTTTGATGTCAAAGGTTGACATCAATATGTTTTGTTTTGGTGGTGTCATCTTCAGGTACTTGGCATATGTGTCTACCTTCAGCTTTTCATTCTTCATTTTTATTTCCTTAAATATTTCTTTGATGTTTGTTTCCTTTTCAGCTGGACTGACAAAGGAAGACACCTCCAAACTCTTTTGTCTCTATATGATTTGTGTGTTGGAAGTAGATGGCTACTCTGTTTCTGATGATGTAGTTGTTTCTGTTGTATGTTTACTTCTTTGGCCCATTGCCTCAGTTTCAATCATTTCTTCTGATGTAATGTTTTCCTCCTGTTCAGACAAAGGATTCAATTTGGGCCTTTTGTTTAGCTTGAACTACTCATCAGTGGTATCCATGGTAGAGTTAGATGCCTCATCCCTACTCCTCTTAGGATTGTTCTCTTCATTTACTGGGGTCTAAATGATAGGAGGGATGTTCATTGGTTCTCTCGACTCTGGAACCTACAGGAAAGAGCTCTAGTCAACTTGTTTCTCTAAATCAATCATGGCGTTCTCCACATCCACAACTCTATTGTCGATGTCAATCAATGTATTCTCTACCGATTCAGACTGATTAGCATATTGTTCAAGGTTAGGTATTGGGTGGTGGATGTAAGGTCCCAGCTTGACCTTTTGTCTAACCCTGTTTATAACCCCATGAGGGTCATAATGCTAGATGAAGCTATTACTGAATTTCATTTCTTCGAGCATCTTATCAACCTCAGGTTTAGCCTCTCTGGTGTTGCAAATGAATGGGCCCATTTGGTTTTTCATCTTAAACTGTATCTTCTTCCTAGCAGCTAGGAAGTTCACCTCATCTGCACTGATGATTTTCTTGAAGTATTCATGGGTAAATATCCTCATTGGGAGGTATTTACGCAATTTTTAACAACTATAGATCTTGATTTCAGTGTGATTCTGGTAGAGGTACTAGCCTCCCACCTTGTTATTCTTGGCCATCTACATTACTCTTTTAATTTCTGGGTTGATTCTAGGTTGAATCTTGGAAGTCATCATGTTCATGACTGGGTATACAAAAGAGCCTATGAAGTCTTAGTATGAGGTGGAAAACTTGTGTGCCAAGGGTGTCCAGAAGATAAATAATCTTTCCTTTCCTATGGTGTCCAAATTCTGGATCTTCAAAGGGAATTTATCTGTCTCATAATAGAGGAACATATGAAACGAAACTGAGGAGTATTTGAAAACTCTTTCACTAGGCAATCTACTGAGCTGTTCATGCATTCTGTCTACAATGAGCTGGGCAATATCGTACAAAATGGTAAGAGGCTTGCCTAGAGTGAAAATGGACAAGAAGGCCATGATGAACTCATCCACAAACTCGTCTGATGTGCATCCTAGGATGCATGAAATCATGGTGATTATTCCCCATAAGGTGGAATGTCTGTAGGAGTATGTGTCTCCTCAATGATAAAATTCTAGAATATTTGTTTGATTTTAACTAGGTCCAGTGTGATGTATAGGTCCAACAGGTTTCCAATGGACAAAGGAGTTAGATTAGGACTAGGCTGGATTTGCAGCATCTGATTGATGGATGCAGTGGTAATAATGAATAATATCTCGTGGTTTGCTGTCTCAATAATGCTATGGCTTGGAATATAATAGGCATGACAAAAATGTACTATGTATGGGAATGGATGGACTTCTGGGAATGTATACATGGGCAGATTAGATTACCAAAGGTTTATATCATCGACATGGTTAAGAAACCTATCCTTGGCCCAGCAGTGGATTCTCAGAAGGTGGCATGGGGTAGCTGTCTCATTGATTTGGAAGCCTTTGTCTACCAGAGCCAAGTGGTCAATGTCTAAATGAGGGGTTGTCACTGGTTTGACCTCTAGAGAGGTCTAGGCAACCATTTCTATAATAAACTATTGAAATTTGGGTTATATGGCTATGCGAGTGAGGTTTTAACAATTTTGTAACTAGGGTAGGGTATCAGCCATTTGCAGGTAGGGGTTTTGGTATTTTAGGAATGGAAAACTCTCAATTTAAATGGAAATTAAGTAAATTCATTCAATTATTTCATGAATTCAGTGTACTTTTAAAATGAGAGTGCAATTATTGGTTTTCTACTTAAATACCTGGAATTTTATAGTTGGGGTTGCAAACTGGTTTAAAATTGAGGTTTGCGGAGGCTTCTACAGCTTTGAGGTGTGCAGTGATGGCATTTTTTAGGGTTCTAGTAGTTGGTAGCTAGTCGAAGGGGCTCTGAGGGTGTTGGTGTGCTTCGGAGGTTTCAACAGTGAAAACGGGAGGAAACGGTCAAAAATGGGATCTGAGGGGTTTTAATCGCAAATGGTTGAAATTGGTGGGCAAATATTATGAACAGTGGATGGTTTTCGCATTGGGCAAGGAGGCGGCTCTGGAGGCCATCGCACCACTTTTGGTAGGCAAGCAGTATTTCACCAAGGGAACGTGATCTATCCCGGAGGCTGACATGTAGCAAAATGGGCCTGAACAAAACCGCCCATATCACATGCTCTCTAGCTCGTAAAGGTTGGGCATTGAGTGGGCGTGATATAGGTGAGGGCCATTAGATTTGTGGGTGGATGATCCAATGGCCAACGCGTGACAAAGTTGCACGGTTGGGTGATGGGGAAAAATTCAGCATAACCCATGGGATTAATTATAGTTAAGCGTTAATAACCCATGATTAACTGCTTTTTTATGAAAAGGCGATGGAGTTAGTGAGGCAGGAGGGTTTTAAAGTTGGGATAAAGGGTTTTTATGGGTTTTTGGGGGTTTTTAGGGAATTTAACAAAGGGAAAGTGATTTTTCCAAGGGGAAAAAGGGTTTCACAATAGGGGAAATGGATTTTTTGGAAGGGGGACGAATTTAGAAAGTAAATTGGCTAGGGAATGCGTGAAACCAAGCGGCAGGAGCCAAAATGATAGGAAATGGTGTCTTCACAAGGCATGATGGGGTAAAAGGGAAATTAGTAAGTATATAGTGGGGGGTGAAATGCAATGGGGGGAAATTAGGCAAATTAGCTTATGAGCATCCTATTTCTTTCACAATTGCTCCTGCACACTGAAACACATGAATAAACATGATAGATGTGCTTATGTCTCAAATAGCTTGTATTTCTAAAACCTTTCTTCTACTTACCCTAACATTTTTCTTCGCTTTGTTGGGAGCACTTAAGCTAGAAAACCCATTTCTTTCCTTTTTCTTTTATGTAACAAACTATCTACTTCTAACCTTATATCTCCCAAGGGCTCAGATTAAACTGATGAGCTGCTTTTATTTCTCTACCTATCTACTAATCTGCCAAGGTTAAACTATTTGGTCAGATTTTTATTCTCTAACTATAAAAATGAAAATCAAAGCATGAAGTAGTCAAGATTAAACAGTCTAACTATCATGGGCTTTGGCATGTATGACAAGCTGCAAACATCTATTATTTAAAATAGTAAAGTAAAGAGTAGTGGCAATTGGACTTGCACACTTTCATAATCTGTTTTCTGTTTGGGGTTCATATTTTTTCATTTTTTGATCTTTTCTTATTTTTCTTGTCCCTTGATATTTATTTTAGGACATACCCTCTTTACATTTTTTTAATTTTAATATGGAAAACATTTGCAGAAAGCAAAGGTATGTACATCATTACAAGACTTAATCTTAGCCAATTCAAAAATTATGAATCCTATCACTATAGGACTCTAACAGTGGCCCCACAAGGGGATGGCATTTGCTGGTGAAATGTCAAGAAATCTAAAGACCAGTAGCCCTTGAATTGTGACTCTAGTTACCTTGTAAAATGTCCTTATGTGATTTTTATTTATTGATACTTATGACAGTGAATCCTTCAAAGCTCAAGGCCTTCTCTCTGGGCTTCAACTTCAAAGGATTACCATCCAATCCAATCTACACTCTACAATGTTATGTGGAAAAATAATCCTTCAGCATCCTACCATTAACAGGCCCTCCTAGTAGATCTGATCCATATATCTCTCTTAATAAAAGGGCATTGTTTCCCTTGTAGCCGTAAATTACATAAGGCCGTTGCCATAAAAAGTAAAATTTTCCATGCTTGCCTTTGTCTACTCTCCTTGAATCCCACTTAAGGACTTTATATACTATGTAAAAATCATCTCCTTTACACTTTTTATCAAAGACTTTCTTGATTTTTTCCTGGATTACCTGTTCTTTTACATATACTTCCTCTCTGGTCTGTTCCAAGTGTATGGGATGACTTATTCTTCTCTAAATATCATTTTGTTCTACCTATAATTCCTAGATGATCTTCATCACTTGCACTCCCAAGGATGATGGAAAAATTGCATTCCTCCCATAAATCAGCTGATAGGGTGATGTTCCAATGGAGTTCTTATTAGTCAATCTATCTACCCATAATGCATTGACTAATTTCTTGTTCCATGTCTTTTTGTTATCTTCCAGCAATTTTTTAATTATTTGACTAGGCTTTTGTTAGATGACTCTGCTAATCCATTACCTTGAGGGTAATATGCTGTGGAATGGCCAAGATTTATGTGGTACTTGTTATAGAAATATATCATTATATTAGATTTAAAGGCAGTTGCATTATTCGTAATAAGCCTCTAGGGACATGCAAATCTTGACAAGATATTACTCTCTAGGAAGGAGATTATGACAATGTCTATGGCTTGCCTAGAAGGTATGACCTCTGTCCATTTGGTAAAATAGTATGTGGCTATCAAAATCCACTTGTGCTAAGCTGAGAGGGCTGGGTGTATTTCTCCAATGAAGTCTAACCCCCATTGTTGAAATGGAATTTCGGTGGAAATTGGTTTAAGAGGAAAGGGTAAACGTTTTCTCTTTCCCTCAAATATATGACATTTATGGCTAGAGGTCACATGTTTCTTAACGTCTGCAAACAAAGTAGGGCAATAGAAACTAGCCCTTAAGATTTTGTCAACAGTAGTCTTCTAGTACAAGTGTCCTCCACAATCCCCTATATGAAACTCTTGCATCATTTAATCAGCTTCATTTTTCAATAAACAATTCAAAAGAATAGCACTATTGTCTTCCTAAAACAATGCATTATCTATAATACAATATTTTAATGACTTCATCTTTAAAAATCTAGCTTTAGTTCTTGTCAAACCAGGAGGAGCTTGTAAATTTTGTAATACAAATATAATATCTTCATACTAGGGTGAATCAGTCAAAGGTTCAGTGATCGGTGGAGTCACCATCTCTTCCCAATCATCAAGCGCACTAATGAAGTTTATATCAAGGGCCTGACAGTTCGATTTAGCCATGAGTTTGGCTAAACCTTGACCTTTGATAAGCTTAGTTGGCTTTATCTCTATGTCATATTCCAATATTGTGGCAATCCACTTGCCTCTTTTCACGTCAAGCCCATTTTGTGCCAAAATGTCCTTATCTATAGAATTTGGAACATAAGTAATAATGTGAGAATACAGAATGTATACTCTGAAGTCTTTGATAGCCTTTAATAAAGTAAAAGCTTGTTTTTCCATAATATTTTATTTGAGTGTGGCATCTCTTAGGGATTAACTAAAAGCTGCAATTGGATGTTCATATCAATGGTTGTTCTTTTGCAACAAAACTATTGCAATGGTGTGTTCTAAAGCAAAAGAAAAAATTATAAAATCCTTGTTAAAATCAGGACTTATTAGGACTAGAGTCTTGGTTAAGGCTTCCTTGATGGATTCAAATGATTGTTTGGCCTCCACTGTCCGTTTAAGTGATGAGTCCTTTCTTAGCATGTTATTTAACTCTCTAATCAATTCTCCTAGATTTAAAATGAATCTCCTAAGAAAGTTTATCTTGCCTAGAAATCACTATAACTCTCTAATGTTTCTAGGATGGGTAATGGTTAAAATGGCATCTATTCTAGCAGGATTTATTCTAATCCCATCTTTACATATGATATACCCCAACAATTTTCCCTCTTCCAGACCGAAGAGTGTTTTCTTGGGATTTAAAGAAATCCTAAATTTTCTACATTTGATAAATACTCTTCTTAGGTGGTCTAGGTGTTCATTGTTAGATTTAGAGAAGATAGTGATGCCATCTTGGTATACTAATAAGAAATAATGGATCTCCCTGGAAAAAGCTATATCCATAGCTCTCTGAAATGTGGCATCTGCATTCATTAATCTAAAAGGAATATTGAAATACATGAAGGTACCCCATGGGGTAGTAAATGCAATTGTGTCTTAGTCCTCAGGTTCAACTAAGATTTGGTTATACCCAGAGAATCCATCTAACATTGAAATCTTGGATGAGCTTAGTACCCTCTATAGTATATGGTCCATTTTTGGTAGAGGATAGCTATCTTTTAGTGAGACCTTTTTTAAAGTTCTGAAATCTACACAAAGCCTAATTTCACCTGTCTTTTTCCTAGTTGTAACTAAGTTTGAAATCTAGACTAAGTATCTAATGGGGGATATTATTTGGGCATCGAACATTCTTTTAACTTCCTTCTCAATAGAGGGCATAAGAACTGGTTTTATTCTCTTAAGCTTCTGTTTTGAAGGTTTATGATCTTCTTTTAGAGGTATTTTGTGCTGGATTATGTTACTGTCATAAGATTTTAAGTCTTCATAACTCCAGGAAATACATCCTGGAACTCTTTAAACAGATTGATGTATTGAACCTTTTCCTATGGAGGTAAGGCTCTTAATATTTTGATGAGTTTTCATTTATCCTCAGTCCCTATATTAACCTCTTCTATATTAGCTCTCAAAGGTTCCATCTCGGGTTTCCTAGCTACATCATTAGAGTCAAACAGATCTTCTAAATGGACATATCATTTAGAAAAAAAATATTTTCCAAATTAAGAATCTCGAGATCATCATTCATTATTTCTTCAAACTCTATATTCTCTAAACTATCTATTTCTACTTTAGTAAATTTATTTGGTTTAGCTACATCTAAAATATTTACATCTATTCTACTTTCTATATTATTGTCTACTGTACAGTTAGTATCTATCTTGCAATTTTGAAATTCTCCTTCATTGTTAATGAAATCCTAAATCTGAGAATCCTAGGGGAAAATTTGCCAATACTTCAAGTTGTCTAGTATAACAGGCCTATGCCTGACTTCTGCGGTGTACAGATCATTTGGTTGAAATGCCAGATTACGAGTACTAGCAAAAGGCTGCCAGACTGTGGGCCAACATGTTTTTCTTTCTACGAATGGCAACAAATTTCGGTTCCAAGACATATTTGATCAAGTCTAGAACTGTATCCCTTTATTGCCCAGGTCTAGGATTGTTTACAGAGTATTCACCACTAATTTGTTTAATAATCAGCTCTGAGTCTCCCATGATGGGAACTCTTTTGGCTCCCAATTTCCTAACCAATTGTAACCCTAGAATTAGGGCTTCATATTCAGCCATATTATTGGTAAATTTGAAGTTCAATCTGAAAGCATATCCCTCAGCATGATTATTCTCCGTATTATGGATCCACACTCCAACACCAGCCCCTAACCTATTGACAGACCCATCAAAACGTAGCTACCATAGTGATTCATGAATATGTTCTCACTATCAGTTCTTCTGTATTTCAGGTCTTTAATTGTATTTCCTTTTTAACATTTTCTGCATTGTATAAGATGAAAGATTCCATATTTAAATGCATGGAGTATATGGGAAAGTTTTATGGTTTTTCCTCACTACTAACCATGTATTTCATCAAAGTCTCCCTATATAATTTCCTGGGTTGGAAAAAAATATATATGGTGGCATAAGACATATCCAACTACAAGGATCCCTGTAATTTTTCTCCCCATGAGCGAGATAGCAACATTCCATATTTCGGTGGGATTTCTGCAACTACAATGTCCATTAGAATTCTCTTTGCAAGGAACTAGACAAGAGTCACGCATAAATCTTTGATCAAACCAAGGCATTTAACTTGGCTGGAGTCAAAAGAAAATAAATCCTTATATGGCCTGGTAATGTCTAGGTTCAGTCTTTCCATTTTTTCCTTTGGCGTCAAATTGTGTGATGCCCCTGAGTCCAACATATCATTATGCAATATTTTATCATGAATGTTTAGGCTGATGTAAAAAGGAGTAACTCCCCCTTGCTGATAAACAACAATGGCCTCAGGGCCAAAGAATAACTAAGGCTGGTCATCATACAAATTAATAGAATCCTCTCCCTCTCCTATGTTTAAAGTTTCAGTTATCTGTGACCTATAAGATTCATCCTTTACTAGTTCAGTCAGAGGAACTGATATCTTTAATTTTGCTACTTTAGTTTGATGTTGAAAGGGAGTTAAGGTTTGTTTCTTTGATTTAGGTCTTCCTTATTGTGTGTAGTTTGTGTCCTTATTCTATTTCTCAATAGTAGGCATTTCAGTCCGTGTTTCTACTATTTTCCCTTGATTTCTCTTATTTTGATTGTTTTCATAAAGTGTCTCTGTTTGGGTTTCAATGGAGGTTATATCTACAAGCTTAGAGGTTGACATCCCTGGTGTTCCCCTAGGGAGGATTTGTAACACTTTCTTAATTAGAGCTTCTTTTATTATCTTAGTCTGTGTTTGGATGGATATTTTATTTGGAGTCACATTATTCTTTTTACTTCTCAAGATATATTGTTTGTGTACCTCATATATAGCTGACTCATATCCTTGTTTAAAATCAAACAATTCACCAGATTCTAACTGCAACTGCTGCAGCATATATAACTCCTATTCTTCTTGAGTAAGAAAAACAATGTCTTCCTCTTTGGTTTCTAGTAAGTTAATCTGGGTTTCATACTCTCCTTCTTGGTTCTATGAACCCTCAACATAAATCTCTTGGAAAGGGGGCTTAATCTGTTGATCTGGTGTAGCATTCTTTCCAGCATTAGGGTTCTTCCTAAAATTTGGGTTTCTTAATGGGGGTTATCGTTGTTGATTCTCCCATTGATTTTTCCTCTCCATGTTTTCTAACATGTCCATGATTCTTTTTAAACTCTTAGCTAAAATATCTACTTTCCCATCTCAAGTGGAAGCTTCCTCTTTAAATAAAACATTCTTTTCATTCCTCATTTGTGCTTTCTTAGCTAATAAGTTGGCCTATATAGTAACAACATTTTTTTGCATTTGCTCAAGTGTTTCAGGATTCCTTTCCCTTAGCGGGTATGACTTGTCAATGTCAAAACCATGCAGGAACTTAATTAATGCTAGGTCAGGTGGAAGCTTACTGGTTGCTAGAGTTGCATTGTAGATACTATTAAACCTAGTGCAATAGTCCCGAACTGACTCAATAGTAGCTCTTCTAATGTTTTCATATTCAGAAAGTATTTTCAATGGGTTTTTCTTTCTCTCCCACCTATTAGTGAATAACCTATGAAAAGTTGCTATGTCTGCAATATGGTTGGCAAGAAAGGTTGTAAACCATTTCTTGACATCCCCAATTAAAGTTTGGCCAAACAATCTCATTTGGACATCTGCTTCATCTATCTCATGCAACTCAAAAGATTTAGACATATTGTTTACATGTTGTTGGGTAGTGTAATGTCCAGTAACATCAAACCAGAAAATCTTACTGTGATAATCTGCAGGCATGGCATGTAGTTTTGCAGGTAAAACAAGAGGAGCATATTGTTTTGCCATTGTTGTGATTCTGGCTTGACTAGGGGGTGGAGTTGTGGTGCTTGAGGAAGGACTTGAAACTCATGGAGGTGAACTAGATGATGATGAAGATGATTGATTAATAACTGGTTTAGGTGATTGGATTTTGGTAGATACAATTGGTGAAGTTGTGGTAAAAGAAGGGGTATTTACAGTGAATGAAATTTGTGCAAAAACTTCTGGGGTAGTAGTAGTAAGGGTAGCTAATTCAACGGATTGTTGAATATAAGAATCACGTATATTACTTAACAATTTAGAGGGCCAAGCCTCTATCTTGTAAAATGTCTCAACGACAAATTTATCTAAAATTGAATGAATAATCCTTTTGGATTCAATGAGTTGAACAAACTCAGGGTCTAATACTGTTTCATGGATTGCATTCTCAAATTTACTTCTGAATAATAAGAGGTCAAATGAAAAATCAAAAGGGATGTCCTCTAAAGTCGACAATTCCTTAAGAAGTGAATCGACTCTAACTAACCTGCTACTACTGGCTTACGTTTTTGTTGTTTTTGGTTTTCTTAAAATTCTCTCTCGGTCAACAACTATAGTTGCAGGGTTTGGATCTTTGTTTTCCCTAGTATAGTGAATCTTTTTGGGAGACATAATTTTAAGTTTTCTAAACTACTTTTATGAAACTTTTGAAAATTTTACTTTAGAAAATAACCTTAAGGGGCTTAAGATTAAATTTAAGGTTTCCTCAAAGTTTTATGACACTGAGAATTGAAGTCCCCAATATGGTCGCCAAAAATGTTATCGCTCTGATATTTATTTTCAAGTATGAAGAAAGAAAAACCAAAGCTAACCAAAAACCACTTTTGGAGATGAGGACCTAGCGTTCCTAATGCTCGAAGAGGGCTCTCCCTTTATAATATAACTTTGTTTTAGTTAAGATGATTTTATTCTATTTCTTTCTTGCAGTTGAATTTTGCTTTGAAAATTTGGTCGCGGGATCACTTTACTTAGATGGATAGAGGTTTGGCTTATACCATTGGGCTATGGAGTTAGATTTCTAACCAACAAGACTAGATTCAATTCTAAAAACAGTGTCTATAGGGCAAGATAGATGAGTTACAACAAATCTCAGAGGCTAAATGGTGAATGGCTTCAAATCGGATCCAGGGATAAATTAAGGGTTCCCAAGGCAAGAATTTGGAAGGAATGAAATAAGTCAACCGGGATGAGAGAGAAATTAAGGGTTCTCAAATCTATGTATCAGAAGAAACATGTAAATGACTAACTGTGCAAAACAGAGTGGAAATGAATTCTGAGTGATATTTCCAGTTTATTCATTTAGATTTTGAACACATAAGAAACGCAAAAAAATCACATAAAGAAAGTACTTCACTGCAAATGGCTCATCTCATGAATCCTTTAGCAAAATTATTTTATTACTTGCTCCAGTCTGTTGACTTGAAAATGGTACAATCACCATTAGGTTCAAGATAAAAACAACTCTACAAATGTAAAATAATCCACCATAATACTTCGAATTTTCAAGTATTTATACAAAAGTAATTACAAAATATCTAAAACTACTTTCAGAACTAACCTAGGAAAAAATGAATATCTTCTTGTAGGAAGATAGAGACAGCTATTGATCTACTACTCGTTGTCCCTATTATTATGGTTTTGTTGGCCTTTTCTCTTTCATCTTTTTCCCTTTATGTTTCTTGGTTGTTTTTTCTTCACACTAGATGATCTGGTTTACTTTAGCCTTTCACCTGATACTCTTTCATCTGATACAATTTAACCCTGCTGACCTGTCAATATCCTTTTACCCTATTGTTTCACTTTTTACCAGAGATTTATAATTTATCATCATTTTCCTACAGTAAATCATTCAAATTTTCCCATATTTATTCATCTGTTAATTGGATATTGATCATTTTTCTATATATCTCATCTAGCTCTATATATTTGGCAAAAGTGGGCTTATTAATAAACAAGTGTTTTACCTCATGTTGGAGGTAAAACATGTTTTCAAAAGTTTGGTACAAGACTTTGCCTATTGGTATGCCCTTCATAGATGAAGTGATCACCTATTCCTTGGCTACTTACCTGATCTTCTTATTGTAATCTGCATGTGTCATCAAGTTCTCATTTATAAATAAGGGATTAGGTAATCCCTTTACCTTCAACAACTCAAACTTAGGCATGGACTTGTCAAGAGATAGCTCCATTTTCTGACACTTATCTTCTAAATTCAAAATTAAATTCCTCTTGGTGAGAACTCCCCTAACTTCCAAAATGGTACCTGTCCTATCAGGTATCTCAAGCTCTTATAGTTCATATTTATTCTTGGAGTTGAGAAAGTGGATGATTCTTGTTGCTTCCTTTGGCATATCTCTAAGTTTTGTTTTAAACTTTTCAATGGCTTCTCTAGTCTGCAGCATTAAATCTATCTGCTCAAATATGACATGGATGGATGGAAAAATATCATTGACTAAGTCAATGATATTGGTCCACAGTTTCTCTTTAGCCTTTCGTATTTGTTCAGTCAAGGTCAGTTATTTCTCCAGACATTTTATCCTTTCATTCATCCTTGCAGCCTTTTGTTTCTCTTATTTATGCATAATCTAGGCAAGTTTGTAATCTATCTCAAGGATGTTGAATTTATCCTTCAGTTTGTTCATCTCATTGGTCTGAGTGGACATTTCTTCCCTTGCTTTGACCAACCTATTTGTTTCATCACCTGTGGTACCTGTTGTTGTTGATGTTGTTGCTAATGTAGTCAAAGTTTATGTTTGCAATGCAGCGGCCATTGGACCAGTGGCAGCTAATGTTGTTGCTAGAGTGGAAGGTATAGCTATGGTCACTGTTGGAATGACTGGTGGAGGATCACTACCAATACTAGCTTGTTTGATATGAATCAAGTTATCTAGTTCCCTTTCCATCTCCTTCAACTAGTCATTGAGTTGCAGCACCAAGTCCATCATCTCTTCATGATTTGTATAACTTTACAGGACTTCCTTTGTTTCTGGGTGTTGTAACTGAGGCAGCTTGAGTTGTTTCTTGAGGGTTGCGATATCCTCATTCTTATTCTTGATTAACTGTTTAGTAGCCTTGATGTCCTTTGGTTCATGGCCTAGTTCAATAACCAGGTCTTCCAAGGACTTTATCCTGGTGTCTTTGGTGTTGGAGGAGGCCTTTTCTAGTTTGTATTGGGATGTCACATTGTCCAATGAATATTTCAGTTTGAATGCTGCCATGGCCTTTGCTATGAGGGTGGAGTATATCATTTCCCCAGCCTACTTGTGAAATTCAATTTGATCAATGGGATGAACATCCCTAGCCAAGACCTCAAAATTGGTCTTCTTGTAGTCTGCTAATGTTTTGGGGTATTGTACAGTCATTTGTAGGAATGGAACCTGCATTTTTCCTACTTTGATGTCAAAGGCTGACATCAATCTATACTGGTTTGGTGGTGTCATCTTTAGGTACTTAGCATATGTCTCTGCCTTTAGCTTTTCGTTCCTCATTTTTATTTCTGTAGGTTTTAACCCCGTACAAAAATTACCTGCATACAAATTCTAAATCACAAGAAAAATAAAAAAGCGAGAGCATAACACATAAAACACGTATACACAGAGATTTCCCACTGGATCCCAAAACCAGGACTACCAGCTTGATTTTTCATTATGTTCCTTTCAATGCTACAATACATATTTATACATG
>APFE030803659.1:87730-186334 GCA_000404065.3 Pinus taeda
CCGCCCCCCCTGTGACACCCCTGCTGCACAATCGACACAATGAATGGGGAGCTCCACCCCCCCTCTAACCCCCTGATTCACTAGGTAGGTTAGTCATGGAAAGAATATAACACAACCCAACATAATGACCAGTAGCATAACACAAGAAAACCTTAATCTGATAATCTGTATCCATGGCATAGATTTGTGCAGGTAAAACAAGAGGAGCATATCAATTTTCCATTCCTATGATTCTGGCTTGACTATGGGATAGAGTTGTGGTGCTAGAGGAAGGACTTGAAACTGATGGAGGCGAACTAGATGATGATGAAGATGGTAGGTTAATAAGTGGTTTAGGTGATTGGATTGTGTTAGATACAATTAGTGAAGTTGTGGTAAAAGAAGGGGTATTTATAGTGAATGAAGTTTGTGCATAAACTTCAGGGGCAGAAGTAGTAAGGGAAGCTACTTCAACAGACTATTGAATGTAAGAATCACCTATATTACTTATCAATTTAGAGGCCCAAGCTTCTATCTTGTCAAAGGTCTCAACGATAAATTTATCTAAATCTGAATGAATAATCCTTTAAGAATTAATGAGTTAAAAAAACTCAGGGTTTAAGACAGTTTCATGGATTTCATTCTCAGATTTACTTTTGAATAATGAGAGGTCAAACAAAAAATCAAAAGGAATTTCCTCTAAAGTTGACAATTCCTCAGGGAGTGCATTGGCTCTAACTAACCTGCTACTACTGGCTTGTGTTTCTGTTATTTTGGGTTGTCTTAAAATTCTCTCTTGGTCATGAACTATAGTTGCAGGGTTTGGATCTGGGTTTGCCCTGGCATAGTGAAACTTTTTGGGAGCCATAAGTTTAAGCTTTTTAAACTGTTTTTATGAAATTTTTGAAATTTTACTTCAGAAAATGACCTTAAGGGGGCTTGAGATTAAATTTAAGGTTTCCCTAAAGTTTTATGAGACTGGGGATCAAAGTCCCAGTATGGTCACCAGAAATGTTATCACTCTGATATTTCTTATGAAGTATGAAGAAAGAAAAACCAAAGGTAACCACAAACCACTTTTGGAGATCAGGGCCTAGCCTTCCTGATGCTCAGAAAGGGCTCTCTCTTTATAATTTAACTTTGTTTTACCTAAGATGATTTTAGGCTTGTTTTTTCTTTCTCTTGGGTTTTGTTTTGAAAATTTGGTGGTGGGATCACTTTACTTAGATGGACAGAGATTTGGATTATACCATTGGGCTATGGAGTCAGATGTCTGACCAGCTAGACTGGATTTAGTTCTAAAAACATTGTCTACAGGGCAAGATAGATGAGTTACAACAGATCTCAGAGGCTAAATCGTGAATGGCTTCAAATCGGATCGAGGGAGAAATTAAGGGTGCCCTACGCAGACTTTCGAAGAAATGAAATAATTCAACCAAGATGGGAGAGCATTTAAGGGTTCTCAAATCTGGGTATCAGAAGAAAACATGTAAATGACTAACTGTACAAAACAGAGTGTAATTAAACAAATTATGAGTGATATTTCCAGTTAATTCATTTAGATTTTGAACACATTAAATATTATGAAACACATAAGAAGGGTAACAAAATCACACAAAGAAAGTACTTCACTGCAAATGGCTCATCTCATGAATCCTATAGCAAAATTCTTTTATTACGTGCTCCAGTCTATTGACTTGCAAAGGGTACAATCACCCATAGGCTCAAGATCAAAATAACTCTACAAATGTAAAATAATCCACCATAATACTTTAAACTTTGAAGTACTTATAAAAAAGGAATTACGAAATATCTAAAACTTCTTTAAAAGCTAATCTAGGAAAAAATGAATATCTTTGTGCAAGAAGATAGAGACAACTATTGAACTTCTGCTTGATGTCGCTATTATTAAGGTTCTATTGGCCTTTTCTCTTCGATATTTTTCCCTTTATGTTGCTTGGTTGTTTGGTCTTCACGTTGGATGTTCTGTTTTACGTTAACCTTTCACTTGATACTCTTTCATCTAATATACTTTAACCTTGTTGACCTGTCAATATCCTTTTACCCTGTTGTTTCAATTTTTACCAGAGATTTATAATTTACCGTACTTTTACTATAGTAAATCATTCATTTTTTCCCATATTTATTCATCTGGTAATTGGATATTGATCATTTTTCTATATATCTCATCTACCTCTGTATATTTGGCAAAAGTGGGTTTACTAATAAACAAGTGTTTTACCTCATGCTGGATGTAAAACAAGTTTTCAAAATTTTGGTACAAGACTTTTCCTGTTGGCATGCCCTTCATAGATGAAGTGATCACCTATTCTTTGGCCACTTCCCTAATCTTCTTGTCATAATTAGCATGTGTTATTAACTTGTCATTTATAACTAAGGGATTAGGTAATCCCCTTTCCTTCAATAACTCAAACATAGCCATGAACCTGTCAACGACTAGTTGCATGTTCTAGCACTTATCTTCTAAATTCAAGATTAAATTCCTCTTGGTGAGGACTCTCCTGACTTCCAAAATGGTACCTATCCTATCAGGTATCTCAAACTCTTGTAGGTCATATTTATTCTTGGAGTTGAGGAAGTGGATGATTCTTGCTACTTCCTTTGGCATATCTTCAGGTTCTATTTTAACCTTATCAATGGCATCTGTAGCCTACTTTATTAAATTTATCTGCACAAATATGACATGCATGGATGGCCAAATATCATTGACTGAGTCAATGATACTGGCCCACATTTTCTCTTTAGCCTTTCCTATTGGTTCAAACAAGGTAAGTTCTTTCTCCAGGCCTTTTATCCTTTCATTCATCCTTGCAGCCTTTTGGTGCTCTTATTTATGCATAATATAGGCATGTTTTAGTTTGTTCATCTAATTGGTATGAATGGACATTTATTCCATTGCTTTGACCAGCTTGTTTTCTTCATCGCCTGCGATACCTGTTGCTGTGGATGTTGTTGCTGATGTAGTCAAAATTGATGTTGGCAATGCAATGGCCATTGAACCAGTGGCAGCTAATGTTGCTACCAGAGTGGAAGGTATAGTTGTGGTCTCCGTTGGAATGACAGTTGGAGGAGCACTATCAATACTAGCTTGTTTGAGCTGAACCAAGCTATCTAGTTCCTTTTCCATCTCCTTCAACTGGTCATTGAGTTGCAACACCAAGTCCATTATCTCTTCATGATTTTTCTGGCTTTCCAAGAATTCCTTTATTTGTGGGTGTTGTAACTAAGGCAGCTTAAGTTGTTTCTTGAGGGCCACAATATCCTCATTCTTCTTCTCCATTAACTGTTCAACAGCCTTGATGTCCTATAGGTCATGACCTAGTTTAATAACTAGGTCCTCCAAGGACTTTATCCTAGTGTCCTTGGCACTAGAAGAGGACTTTTCCAGTTTGTACTGGGCTGTCACATTGGCCAATGAATACTTACATTTGAATTTTTCCATGGCCTTTGTTGTGAGGGCAAAGTAGATCATTTCTCCAGCCTGCTTGTGAAATTCAATCTGATCAATGGGATGAACATCCTTGGCCAAGACCTCAAAATTGGTCTTCTTAAAGCCTGTTGAGCTTTTCGGTTGTTGTACAGTGGGTTGTATGAATGACACCTACATTTTTCCTTCTTTAATCTCAAACGCTAACATCAATCTGTTCTGGTTTGGTGGTGTCACCTTTAGGTACTTGGCATATCTATTTGCCTTTAGGTTTTCGTTCCTCATTTTTTATTTCGTTAAATATTTCTTTGATATATGATTCCTTGTCAGGTGGCCTAACAAGGGAAGACACCTCCACACTCTTCTATCTCTGTATGATCTCTGTGTTGGAAGTAGATGGTTGTTGTGTTTCTGTTGATGCAACTGTCTCTATTGTATGTTTACTTCTCTGCCCCATAGCCTTAGTGTCAATCATTTATTTTGATGCAATGTTTTCCTCCTATTCAAATAGAGGATTCAATTTGGGCCTTTTTTTAGCTTGAACTGCTCATCAGGGGTCTCCATGGTAGAGCTAGATGTCTCATCCCTGCTCCTCTTAGGATTCTTCTCTTCATTTACTGGGGTCTAAATCATAGGAGGGATGTTCATTGGCTCTCCCAACTCTGGAACCTGTAGGAAAGAGCTTTGGTAAAATTGTTTTTCTAAATCAATCATGGTGTTCTCTGCATCCACAACTATTTTGTCCATGTCAATCAATATATTCTCTACCCATTCTGACTGATTAGCATACTATTCAATGTCAGGTCTTGGGTACTGGATGTAAGGTCCCAGCTTGACCTTTTGTCTGAACTTGTTTATAACCCCATGAGGGTCATAATGGCATATGAAACTATTCCTAAATTTCATTTCCTCGAGCATCTTATCACCCTCAGGTCCAGCCTCTCGGGTGTTGCAGATGAATGGGCCCATTTAGTTTTTCATCTTAAACTACGTCTTCTTCCTAGTAGCTAGGAAGTTGACCTCATCTGCACTTATGATTTTCCTCAAGTATTCAAGGGAAAATATCCTCATTGGGAGGTATTTAGGCACTTTGTCGGGGGCTAACTCATAGCCATAGATCTTGATTTCAGTATGATTCTAGTAGAGTTACCAGTCTCCCACCTTGCTATTCTTGGCCAGTTATAGTACTCTTTTAATTTCTGGGCTGATTCTAGGCAGAATCTTAGAGGTCAACATGTTCATGACTGGGTATAAAAAAGAGTCTATGAATTCTTTGTATGAGGTGGAAAACTTGTGGAGCAAGGGTGTCTAGAAGATGACTTATCTTTCCTTTCCCTTGGTGTCGAATTTCTGGATCTTCAAAGGGAATGTATCTGTCTGGTAATAGACGAACATATGAAACAACATTAAAGAGTATTCGAAATTTCTTTCAGTGGGCAGTCTACTGAGATATTCATGCATTCTATCTGCAATAAACTGGGCATAATCATACAAAATGGCAAGAGTATTTCTTGGAGGGAAAATGGACAGGAAGGCGATGATGACCTCATCCACAAACTCGTTTGATGTGCATCCTAGGATGCATGAAATCATGGTGATTATTCTCCTGTCAGGCTCTAAAAAAATAGTGGGAACACAGGGTGGAATGTTTGTAGGAGTATGTGTCTCCTCAATGATGAAATTCTGGAATATTTGTTTGATTTTAATTCGGCCCATTGTGATGTATAAGTCCAACAGGTGTCCAATGGAAAAAGGAGTCTAATTAGCACTAGGCTAGATTTGCAACATCTGGTTGAGGGATTCAGGAGTAATAGTGAATAATATTTCATGGTTTGGTGCTTCAGTAGCTCTACGGCTTGGAACGTAACAGGCATGACAAAAATGTACTATGTCTAGGAATGGATGGACTTCTGGGAATGCATACTTGGGAAAATTGGATTCCCAAAGGTTTATATCATC
Organism: Pinus taeda; assembly: GCA_000404065.3. Taxonomy (NCBI): domain Eukaryota; kingdom Viridiplantae; phylum Streptophyta; class Pinopsida; order Pinales; family Pinaceae; genus Pinus; species Pinus taeda. The sequence continues at coordinate 93,117 of APFE030803659.1, forward strand.
AGCATGGTTAAGGAACCTATCCTTTGCCCAGTGGTGGATTTGTCAAGAGGTGGCATGTGGTAGCTATATCTTTGATTTTGAAGTCTCTGTCTGCCAAAGCCACGTGGTTAATGTCTAAATGAGGGGTTGTCACTAGTTTGACATCTAGAGAGGTCTGGGCAGCCATTTCTATAATAAATTGTTGAAATTTGGGTTAAATGGCTATGGGAGTGAGGTTTTAACAATTTCGTAACCAAGGTAGGGTATCAGTAGTTTGTAGGTAGGGGTTTTGGTATTTTAGGAATGGAAAACTCTCAATTTAAAGGGGAATTAAGTAAATTCATTCAATTATTTCGTGAAATTAGTGTACTTTTTAAATGAGAGGGCAATTCTTGGTTTTCTGCATAAATACCTGGAATTGTATGGTCAAGGTTGTAAACTGGTTTAAAATTGAGGTTTCCAGAGGCTTCTGCAACTTTGAGGTGTGAAATGATGGCATTTTGGAAGGTTTTAGTAGTTGGTAGCTAGCCGCAGGAGCTTTGAGGGTGCTAGTGTGCTTCGAAGGCTTCAACAGTGCAAATAGGCAAGAAAGGTCAAAAATGGAGTCTAAGGGGTTTGAATCGCGAACGGTTGAAATTAGCAAGTAAATATTATGGACAGTGGATGTTTTTCACATTGGGTGGGGAGGCACTTTTGGAGGCCATCGCACTGCTTTTGGCAGGTGAGCGGTATTTCCCCGAGGGAACACGATTTATGCCAGAGGCTAACACATAGAAAAATGGGCCCGAGTAAAACTATAGATATCGCTTTCTCTTGGGCCAGTAAAGGTCCGACATTGAATCGGTGCGATATGGGGGAGGGTCATTAGATCTAGGGGTGGATGATCCAATGACCGTCGTGTGGAAGAGTTGCACAGTTGGGTGATGGGGCGGAGGTCAGTGGGGCCCATGGGATTAATTATGGTTACGCATGATTAACCCCTGATTAACTGTTGGTTTATGAAAAGGTGACGAAGTTAGTGAGGCGGGAGTGTTTTAAAGTTAGGATAAAGGGTTTTTATGGGATTTTAGGGGTTTTTAGGGGTTTTTAGGGAATTTAACAAATGAAAAGTGATTTTTCCAAAGGGAAAAAGGGTTTCATAGTAGGGGAAAGGGATTTTTGGGAAGGGGAATAAATTCATAAGGTAAATTGGCTAGGGAATGTGTGAAACCAAGGGGCAAGAGTCAAAATGAAGGTAAATGGTGTCTTCACAAGGCATGAAGGGTTAAAAGGGAAATTAGTAAGTAGATAGTGGGGGGTGAAATGCAATGGGGAGAAATTAGGCAAATCAACTTATGAGCATCCTTTTTCTTTCACAATTGCTCCTGCACATTGAAACACATGATTAAACATGATAGACGTGCTTATGTCTGAAATAACTTGTATTTCTGCAACCTTCCTTCTACTTACCCTAACATTTTTTCTTAACTTTGTTGGGTGCACTTAAGCTAGCAAACCCATTTCTTTCCTTTTTCTTTGATGTAACAAACTATCTACTTCTAACCTCATATCTTCCAAGGGCTCATATTAAATTGATGAGCTTATTTTATTTCTCTACCTATCTACTAATCTGCCAAGATTAAATTTTTTGGTTAGATTTTTATTCTCTAACTATAAACATGAAATTCAAAGCATGAAGTAGTCAAGATTAAATAGTTTGGCTATCATGGTTTGTGGCATGTATGACAAGCTGCACACAACTATTATTTAAGACAGTAAAGTAAAGAGTAGTGGCACTTGGACCTGCACACTTTCATGATCTATTTTTTGTTTGGGGTTCATATTTTTTCATTTTTTGATCTTTTATTATTTTTCTTGTCCCTTGACATTTATTTTAGGACATACCCTCTTTACATTTTTTTAATTTTAATATGGAAAAAATTTGGAGAAAGAAAAGGTATGTAAAATATTACAAGACCTAACCTCTGCCAATTCAAAGATTATGAATCATAGCACTATAGGACTGTAACAAGAAACATGGGGAACATTGCTGCTACACTGCCCATCAAAATTTATGTTAAACTGAGAATTGTCCAAAACATCCATGTCGGGGATTCTTTTTCTCCATATAAGATCAAGATTTACACTTCCCTCTTCAACAAATTTTGTGATGTCATTGCTTGGTCATATGAATAAATTCTTGGCATAGATCCGAGTATAGTTGCACACAAAATACCTACTTATCCAAATACGAAGCCTGTTCGTTAGCGTCTTCACCAAGTGCACCCTAGAAATGAATCTGCTATAATGGGAGAAGTTGAAAAACTTCTTAAGGCTAGTTTCATTCACCATATTCCATTGACAAATTAGGTCTCAAATATTGTTCCGGTTACTAAAAAATAAGGGACTATTCGTGTTTGTGTTGATTACCATGATATCAATCAAGCGTGTTTGAAAGATAATTATCCAGCTTCTTTTATAGACAAGATCATTGATTAATCCAAGTGGATATTGGTGGCTACTCACCTATCACACTTGGACCCCCACAACTATCTCTTTCAGTTTTTTAGTTTCCTTAATTGTAGCATAGTTTACTATTTTTAGCAGTTTTTTGGGTCCTGCATTTTCGGAGCCGTTTTGAGGCCCTAAATGATTTTTTTTGGGAAACCTAGGAGCAACATGGGTCCATGGGCTGATGTTGCTCACTGAGAAGTTGTAGTCCTCAGATAGATGTTTATAATGAGGTATTGTGCATGTGAAATGGAGATCGTATGCCAAAGTTACGACCCCGAGAAGTTGATGTGCCAAATTACCCAGACAGGGCCCATAGTTTGGCACTTCATCTCCTAGGGCTAGGTTTTTGGATGTTTAGGGTTTTCCATTATTTCTCAACAATAAATAGGACTTCAGCCTCATTGTAACACAGTTCAGAGGCATGTAGCTACCACATCTCTTCTCAGAGATAAGCTACGATCACCACAACTAGTTTATTTCCATTTCTGTTTGTAAGCATATTTCAGTATTTTACATTAATGAAATGAAGTATTATTTCTATTGCATCTCTATATTTATGGTTATATATGTAATTTGTTGCATTCCTGTTTAAATCTGGATCAGTGGTATCAAAAGGTCTACTCTTTCCCTATTTTTCTTTGCATGTCCCCAATGAGATTGGGATATAAGGAGTTAGGGCTTGAACTGGTCAAACCTTTACATTACCAGCCTCGCAAACCCTGAAGACCTCCCATGACAAATGAAAAGAAAGACAAGGGGGAAGGAAATCCTATCAAATTCTTGCTCAAAGAATCCCTCAACCGACAAAGGAACACGATGATGGAAAACTTTCCCATATCCTTTAGCGACTACCCAGGGGCAACGCATCTACATCCAATAGCTACTCTGGAAATGCCACACCCTTTAAGGTACAAGTTAACTTTGAAATCCCCATATTCGAGGGTCAGATAGATGCAAATTCTCTAGATAAATGGTTAAATATGATAGAATGTTATTTTTCTGTTCATGATTTTTCCTGTCAGGAAAAGATCACTTTTGTACTTCTCAAAGCAACCCCCCACGTCAAGGACTAGTTGAAAACCTATTGTGAGTAGAAGGATAAAAGTAAGAAATCATAGTCTTTAGTCTCACCCACTTAGAAATCATTCCGGGATGCCATCAAGGAGCAGTACTACCCTGTCAGAAGCTATGAGGAAAAATATATAAAGTGGACCACCGTACGGGAGGGAAGGGACCAAGACATGCCAAAGTTTACCAATATTTTTCATACCCTTTGCACAAATTTGGGTATCAAGGATTCGGAGCTGCATTTGGTACTCAAATACCATGACTCCTACACAAGTACATCCAGGATGAGATAGATTTTCTGGACATATCCTCACCCAGTGAGGCATACTGGTATGTTGTCAATATCGAGTATAAGTTTAAACAGAAGAAGTAAGACTTTGGATTTGCGAATCTGAGAAACAAAGGACAAAGCCAAGATAGGGTGACCCAAGACAACCAGCTGCAAGAAAAGAAAAACACCACGAAGTCAAATAAGGACATAGGAAAGTGGTGTGAGTTCCATAAGAGCCCCACTCATAACACAAGTGAGTGTCAGACCAAGCAGTTGCTAGTGGCCGAGTTGAAGGCTTCATAATCATATCATGTTCCGACCCTGAGTCAGAACCCAACAAGGGGATTAACAAAGGGAAGAAAATCATTGATACAGAGCCCAATGCCACTATTGCCTCTCCCAAGGTCCAGAAGAAATATCCCGAAGATACAGAGAAGGGGGAGGATCTTTTCCACTCACAGATGTGGGTGAAGGGTTTGCCGTTTCATTTTATTATTGACAGTGGGAGCCAAAAGAACCTCATGTCGTGAAGCGGTTGGGACTACCAACCATACTACACCCAGAAACATACAACATCGGGTGGCTTCACCATGGACAAGATCTCTGAGCCCACCAGCAGTGTCTTCTTTCCTATACCATCAAGCCCTTCATAGATGAGGTATTGTGCTATGCTGCACCACTTGATGTTTGTGATGTATTACTAAGCCAACCATAATTATGGAAGCGACATGTTGTGTATGAGTCAAGGCCTCATGCTATTATTATTTCTTTGTGTAATACATTATACAATGTACCATAGGTAACCCCACCTATAGTCGCTTCTTTGATCTCTGCTAACAAAGGCAGTAAGATCATCTCCCATAATAGAAAAATTATTTTCTGTTTAGTTGGATCTCAATGTAAGGGGAAGATCATAGCCACACCCATGGCCCTCGAGAACGGTTCCTCCACGTAGCAGAAGCAGGTGGATATGTTCATGAAATAAGACAGGGACATCTTCTCCTCACCCAAAAGGGTACCATTGCACTGTCAGGTCAAGCATTCGTCCGATCTGACTTCCAAAGAATCTCTACCCAATGAGTCAATCTATCATCACTCCATTCTGGAAAATGCCAAGTACAACCAAAGACATGATCAGCATCAAGTACCACACAAGTTTCAAGTGGCCGACAAAGTCTTGTTCCATTTGTAGAATGAACACCTTACAAGAGCCCATCAGAAGCTCAGACCATTGCGATATGGTCCTTACACCATTACCAAGGCTGGGGGAAATAATGCTTTGGAGCACAAAATTCCCCCATTCTTTTTCTTGCACCAAGTGTTCAATGTGGACCACCCTCTACCATGCTTCCCACCATTAGTGGACACATCAGAGGTTAGAACAGCTCACTAGGGACCGAGTTTAGTAGAAGTTTCCTCATCTCATGGAGGAAGTCAACACAACGGGGACCATTGCTTCGTAAGGGGGAAAGATTGATCGAGATGGATGTTGGTGGCCACCCCCTATCCCACTTGGACCCCCACAACTGTCTCTTTCAATTTTTCAGTTTCCTTAATTGTAGCACAATTTACTATTTTTAGGAGTTTTTCGGGTCCTGAACTTCCAAAGCTATTTTGAGGCGCTAAACAACATTTTTTGGGAAAACAGGGAGCAACATGGGTCCATGGACCGATGCTTCTCACTCAAAAGTTGTAGTTCTCAGATAGATATTTCTAATGAGGTATTGTGTCCATCACACATAGGTCGTATGCCAAAGTTATGAACCTCGGAAGTTGATGTACCAATTTACCCAAACAGGGCCCATAGTTTAGCGCTTCATCTCTTAGGGTTAGGTTTTTGGATGTTAGGGTTTTACATTTTTTCTCAACAATAAATAGGCCCTCTAGCCACATTTTAACACAGTTCAGAGGCATGTAGCTGCCACATATCTTCTCAGAGATAAGCTAACATTGCCCTAGCTAGTTTATTTCCATTTCTGTTTGTAAGCATATTTCAATATTTACATTAATGAAATGAAGTATTATTTATGCTGCATCTTTGTATTTACGGTTATATCTCTAATTTGTTGCATTCCTGTTTAAACCCGGATCATTAATGAGAGTATCGAGCGTTAGTGCCTCAATCTACCTCAAGCTGAGAAAGGTAGGATCTAGGATAACATCAAACCATGCTTAACCTAGTAGCTAGCCCTACCAGGTCGGGAGAGGGCTCTCTCCTTGTCAATCTCAACAAAATATAGCCAATAGGGCTTGATATGATTGATGTGAATACTGATCTTAGGATAGGTATTTATGCAAAAGAGTTTCACTGAATTTGATGATGTTTTGTTGGCTCAAATGGAAAAGTAGATTTGGGTCTGGGGAATATGGCTCACTTTTGCAGAGATCTCTGTGAGGTAAAGTAGGAAAATGATTTGTTACATCAAATTGAATGAGATGGAGAGATTTTAGACAAGTGAGGATTTGAAGAGGGCAAGAAAGTCTCAGGGATCCTCTTCAAACAGCTGTAAACATAAATAACTAAACAAACCCTAGGTAGAGCACCGCGATTTCAATGGATTCTACCTTTATCCTTGTTTGATTTAGTTAAGATGAAGCAAAGAGAGATGATGGCATACATAAAACACATGTAAACGTATACTTACAGAAGGAAACCCAATACCAAAGCAAGATTCCACATGAATCCCATAAAGTGCTACAAACCCTGGTCTATACCTTAGCCAAACTGCTGAAATGTGTATACAATGAAGCTCCAAGCTTTCCCAAAAGTCCAACCTTTGCTAATGACTGAAAAATCACAAGATATAGGCAAACAACAACTCATCCTAGCCTCTAGTGGTCAAGCTCATAAGTTTAAGAGCTGTTCCAACAAATTCTAAACTGAGAACTAGAAAGTAGGCAATGGAACAACTTGCCTCTAAAAACTAGGGAATTGATTCATTAAGTTGCAAACTACCTTTTGATGGATGAATCTACCTTTATGAGTGAAAATTTAGCATAATTACATCAAAATCCAGTAAGTCACATTAAATTACCTCATGATTTTGACAATTAGAAGGATAAAAGTCAAACTTCCAAGAAACTAGGCGAAAAATAGAGTATTTTTTGTCAAACTAAGCAAAATTCCTCCATTGCACTGCGCTGATTTCCCTATGTGTAGTGTCTTTTTGCAGCTACTTTTGGAGGCCTTCCTAGTGTCCAAATTTGCTCCAAGTGTGCTTCTTGGAAATATTTTCCTATCTACATTCTATAACAAATGGAATTGTTGAATTTGGCCTCCATTTTCCCCTCCAAAATTGAGTTCTCCTAACACTGCTTCGTGTGTGTCCAAAAAGGGGCAGAAAGGTCATTTTTTAGGAGTTTTTGACCTTTTTGGAAGCTCAAAACCTATCAAAATTTCTTGGACATTTGTGGGCTTGCATATTTTCCCATGAAAAATCCAAAAATGCTGAGTTTTCCTCAAAAGGAGGCCCCCATCAAAAGCGAGTGCTAGGTGGCGCGACGCATTGGGCAGAAAAACCTGTTCTTTAAGCCAAAATTTTCAAAATTGAATAAAGTGTCCCAATTTTTTTGAAATTTGGGCTAAGTGTCCTCCATTAAGTGCTATGTTGGGCCAAGGAAGCCTCAGCCAAGATTTGAATTCTATCTTTCTCTTTTCACTTCTTCGATGCCTTCTTCAACTTGGCCTTCAAGTTCCTCATTCTTGCCTTGCAACTTTTGTTTCTCGCCAAGTAATGGTAGGCCATGTGCCTCAACATAGTTTTCTCCCTATTGGCCTTCTCCAGCAACATTTCTAAGTGGATATTTTCCCTCTTAAGCCAAGACTCACAATCATCATTGGTTTCTTGTTCAAGTGGTGTGAGCTTCACTTTCCTCATCTTGGCAGCTTGTTGGTTTTCTCGTATGTTTTGTAGCTCCATAATGGTTTGTTGATCCTCTAGTTGTTTAGTTCTTTGCTCCAGGTATTAGATTATTCACTTGGCTCTTTCTAGATTGAGAGACAAATCATTAATGTTTTCTTGTTTCTCCTAAATGATCTCCTTAAGCTTTGATCTTTGTGAGCCCAAATCAGTGTCATCATCCTGAATGAGAATGAAATTTGTCTCCTGCCCTCCTAAAGGCCCCTCGTCATGTAATGGTTTCTTTCCCTTTTCCTAAACCTGCTCTGCTGATGGAGGAAGTGAGACCACTTCCACCCTGGGTGGAGATAATACGCGCTTTGCTGCTGCAAACAACCTTCTAGTGCCCTTTTGGTAGGTGATAAACACTGGCACACTAGCAGTTTGTGTCTCATGAATCTCTTGCTGATGTCAAGGTCCACCTATCTTATGAAAAGCTGCTAGAGGTACTTGAGGACCTGTGAGGACCTCATGTGAAATGAAATCCTCACATGATATGTTCTGTATACCAAGATGATGCAAGACCACAATTTTAATTAGTGCAAAATGATATAAGCGGTTATATTGCTACTGAGTAGACCTCCTATGCACTAAGGTGGTCATCTTCTCAATGTTCTGGCAAATAAAATGAGGGAGATTCATCATTCTCACCCTAGTGAAGTGCATCAACAATCTGATATGATAAGCATACAGGCGATAAAACTGGCCCTAACAGCTAAAATATTTAATTATGAGTTTCATCAAGGGATCATATGAGTCTTTCAGATACCAGAAGGGAAAAGCTCTGTTGAGATGTCTCTGATAACCAGCCTTGATGTAAGGCTCATAATGTTTTATGTCAATCTGCTGCCTTTTATTCCACTACTCACCGACATTTGGAATGCCAGTTGCTAGAGAAATAGCCTACGATGTCAAGGTGAATGTCACCCCTGCTAGAGTGACATGGTGATTATGAAGATGGAGCATAAACAACCTGGCCAACTCATGATTGTACTAAACTCTCTCTACCATCTCACATAACTGATAACAAGATTGGTGCTGAAAGCATGTGACAGCAAGAGGATAGGCCTACAATTCGGCAAGTGAAGTTGGCTCCTCTCGTATATGTTTACCACCCTTGTGAGGTCTCCTTGGTGCATGCATTTCTCTAGAAGAATCACTGTGTGTCTCCTAATATTGGTCATAGAAAGGATCAGACTCCACGTTTGCCAATGTTTGAGTTTTCTAAGATGAGTATGAAGAGATTTATGGTGTCTTTAGTTTTGTGCTACCAAGGATGAGAATGTATGAGGGACTGTGGAAAGAAAGTGTATGATGGGTTTTGGGAATGTTTGCTGACAGGATTTTGGGGAATAGAAGGGTCTTAGGGACAGTAATTAGGCTTTGGGATAGCAATTAGGGTTTAGGAATTTGTAACTAGGGTTTTGGGATAGTGGGAGTTAGGGATATGGGGTTAGTGAATTTAGGAATATGGGGATTAGAGAATGAGTTGATGAAACTAGAAAACAAATGAGGGAATCAAACAATGAGGGAGTGATGGAGTGGAATTGGTAGGAAAAACACAAACTGTAAACCCTAAGCAATTGTTTTTGACCAAAAATTGCAAGGAGGTAGGGTTTCAAGTTTATCTCATTAAATCACCATCAACTTTAAGAGAAAATCATTCATTGGCAATGGAAGAATGCTTGACTTACTTGAACAGGTGTAAATTGAGCAAATTTGGCAGTTTGGATGCATTTGTGGGTGAAATCGGGCTTGAAGCCCTATGCACCACTCCACAAACCCAACATGCCGCACCACTTCAACGCACCGCGCCTGTATATTTTTTGCACTATGGAGGGCAGCCCAATGCGCCGTGCCAACTCTATGTGCTGCGCCCACGACCTAATGCGCTGCGCCCTTGAAACTTGCCAAATTTGTTGCAATTTTTCTCTTTTTCTCCAACACAACCTTTCTCTCGTTCTCTCCTTTTCCTTTAGATGAAAATGAGATCCTTGAACATAAAAAATGGTTTATATACAAAATATTTTAATTTTTCACTCATAAAAACCCACTTTTGTAATGTTTGCATTTGACTTGCTTTTCAAACTCTGTTTTTGGGCAATTTTCTTTATTTTTTCCTTTTATGAACTAAATGATTTGACTTTTTGTTTACCTTGCAGGTGATGGAGATGCTAAAGCTTGGCAAGGTGATCAGGGTTGCCACTGAAGCTATTACATATGACAAAACTGAAATTACATCAAATTTATACATAAAAACATAAAAAAACTATGTTTTTCCTCAAAAACCGGGTTTTGAGGAAAAATCAGTCTCTGAGCATGTGATTATGGAATTTATTGTTACTGGAACTTTATTTGACTTCCTCATGCGCCTATTGACCATTATTAATCATTTTGAATACCTTTTTGATGAAACCCTAAACCTAATGAGACCAAAAACCCTAAAAATGACACTTGTAAATTTAAAGACAAGAATTGACTGCAGATGATCTAGATGAATGAAAATTGGCCAACAGGTAAAGCACATGAGGTAAAATGTACAATAAGCCACTACTATCAAATGATCCATGATCCTAATTGAATGCAACTGACCGAGTGAGACACCTAACATGCAATGCAACAAGAGAATTTGATCACTGACAGAGGGATGAAGATATCAACACTAACATCGGGAGTGAGATTTTTTCTTTTATGGACAACTTTTCTGGTTATAACTAGATTGACATTCTTCCTGTCAAAAAGCATAAAACTACTTTTATCTATCCATGGGGAACCTTTGCCTATAAAAAACTCCCTTTTGGTCTAAAAAACACTAGCACTAACATCCAATGAGAGATTTAATATGATTTTCATGACATTAAACACATCGTTCAACCATATCTTGATGACTTACCAACACATCTTGCTAAGTGTCATGACCATCCTCACCATCTTTGAGTGATTTTTATTCACTATAGAGAGTAGAATATTCATTTAAATCCACATAAGTTTTTCTTTTGCATAGAATTTGGTCATCTCCAAAAGTTTGTTGTATCTATAGAAGGCATCCAGATTGACACCCTCAAATTAGAGGCCACTATTAATTTACCCCTTCCATCATCTTTACACCAGTTGCAAAGCTTGTAAGGGAAAGTTAATTTCCTTCATCATTTTGTACCTAATTTCTGGTATGTTATTGACTTTTTGAACCTGACAGTTTTTAATTGGTTCGAGGGTTTGTTGGTCAATATGAAAGACCAACTCACCAAGTACAGAATAGGAAAACTGAAATAGTTTGGGTATCATTCCATTTTGGTGACTTTCTTCCTGAAATGTGTGTCATTGTTTCATTATCAGTGGATAGAGGTGGATGCCCCAACACTAAGAGATACATGATTACGTAGATGGGGTAAGTGGATGCCTTGAAAGGCAGGTGTCTAGCAGACGGCATTCCCTCTGGCATTCTTCGGATGCTTGCATCAATAGCTAATCATGTTTGATAATTGGGCATATGCAGGCACAAATTTCTGAGGAGATCCAAATCTTCCACCCCCACCAAGCGCACAATAGACTAATGCATGTAAAAAATATTTTTAAAGTTTTTGAATTTTTTGATATTGTTTTGGTATGTGTACTGAGATTTAACTTATGAGCTCTTACCTGCAACAAACAACTTGGCGAATGGTGTCCCGAGTTGATCGTACTCCTCACTTGAATTTTGATGTAAAATAGGGTAAATTTTATATCTAAGTTACAATTTGTTAAAATGGTAAAATTCTTTTCGTTTTTCAAGTTTTTATAAGTCTCAAATGATACTTTTACCAAAATTTGGGCATTTTCACTTATTTTTAGGTATTTTTCCTAGAAGATTGGTAATGTGCATTCACTTCCACAGCAATAGGTCATTGTACTTGGCGATGGTAATTTATTTTGACTAATTCAATGAGTTTCATTTTTTCTCTTTTTCAGACTCATCAAAACTAAATGAAAAAGAGCCCCTAGAGTCATCTTTAATCTCTTTTCTGACTCTCAAAAAAGGAAAATATTGTAAAGTATTTGTTATTTCGAACTTGTTAAAGTAAACGAAATGATGTCTACTTAGTATAAGTTTAACCCTTTTCCAGACTAAGATAGACTATTGTACAAAAATGAATACCTTAGTCAAACAGAGCAAAGAGGTTCTCTTGGATATTTTTTTCTACATTTTCAGGTTCAAAAGATGATTTGTGAAAAGGGAATTTTGGAGTTTTATTTTTTTCTTGCTTTTGAAACTCTCTAAACATGAAAAATATGTCGAGTTTCCTCTTAGTTGGACTCATAAAAATTAAACGATACAGGACTTGTCATAACAAAAAGGTAGAGTTTCTCCTTCCTAGGTCTCATAAAACTTACTAGGATGGATTCTTCCGAAGGATGAAATTATATGACAAGAATATGCTATCCCCTTCAAGCTTGCGATAAAAAATAATGTGGTACTCACTATAAATGGTGGGGGGAAAAGTTAAAGTGATGATCTCTTTTATTTTGTAAAGGAAGCATGTCGCCCTTGAGTTTGATACTCATCCATTGCTCGTGTTGGGTTTGGGACATCCTCACTTAGTCACTTGCATTCCTAGGTTTGGGAAATCCATTTTTCCTCTCATCTGATTATACCACTTTGTCATCAAGACTTTTGATCCAATGTTGAGTCATATGCTGCCATACTCCGAAGTCATGTTGTTGATATGTTCAATAGAAGTCCTATTTGTAGTTATTTATTGCTTATACACTGTTTGATTTTCTACCACAGTCCTGGATCACACTTATCTATTGTACCACATCCTTTGTTTCGTGTCGATGATGTGCGATTCATTATGCCCCCCTTCGATGGATCACTTCCTCTCGACTTTAGCTGATTATCTAGGAAGACGATCTAGAAACTCCCTTCCAACACATTAGATCTCGCATGCCTCAATGAAAATTTCTTCGTACCGGACAATGGGTTTACATCATTGAGCTTCGATTAAATGATTCCACGAGTGTTTGACTTCAACCTAATTATTCACATTTGTGGATTGTGCTTATTGTACCTTGAGAGCCATTATCATTATTGGTGGTTTCTCTCGTTCCTGTTAACGGTTTACATCACTTGATGGTAATCAGGTGCTTTTGTATGGCGTTCAACTTCGACACATCTATTCAGATGTTAGAATTCATACATTAATCAGGTTGAGACGGATCGTAAGACCCTAGATTCTGTCTAATAAAATCCAGGTTGCATGGAGTTATGAATTATTCATGATTGTATATACGTTTTCCTCTATACAGATGGTTGCGACCATATCGTGGGTCCATATATATGACCCTCTTTATTTGGATGGCTTCTACCATACCCTAGATCCATACATATGATCCCTTCTTTTCGGATGGTTTTGTTCATGTCGTGGATTCATGTACCATTAGATACCTATTAATGTATCACTAGGCATGTTTATTAGAGATTCCAAATATGTATATGTATATTTATATGCTTGATTTGCAGGTCTCCCGACGGTGTTGTTTAAGTCCTTGCCTTGGCTTGTAAAGCATCTCGGCCATCACTCCCTATTCTGACTTCATGAGTTAGGGGGAATCTGTTACGTAGTATTTCGTCACACCTCCTGTTTACTTCTTGTTCCATCTAGAACTACCAAAATTTTGACAATGGTGAAGTATATCCATCATGATACACAGACAAAAACATCCTTGAAAAACCAAAGGAAAACTGCCCCGAGTCAATTTTAAGGAAGGTTAGCTAAAACCCTAATTTTTAGGGCTGGTGCTCTCTGCTTCACTTCCTTCCCATGCCAATGTTAGGTTGCATACCCTAGCACTGCCATTTCAGGTTTTGATATGAAAACTCGCATTGAACCTCTTCTGGCAAGTTTTCCCAAAATGGGGGAGAAGCTTCATATGCTAGAAACTTATAGAACAATGAGATGGATATTGGTAGTTGTATACATGGCTGAGCTTTCCCACTTGGAGCTCTTGATCTTATCATTATGGGCCTTCCCCTTGAGTTGTGGATCTTCCTCCCTCCTTTGTGGATCCATAACTCCCTCTCCTTTCCTATAGATCAACTCCCTTCCATCCCCAAATGGTTGGTCGTTGATTTCCTCCATTCTTATAATGAGATTATGCCTAAAAGCTGCCCATTCTAACTTAGAGAAGGAGTGCTTGAAGAGTATTTGTTTGGACTTTGACATCCATGAAAAGGAGCTCTCCAACATCAAGGTATAGGTTGTATGCTTCCTTTTTTAGCTTATTAATATATACGTCTGATGTTCACTTTCCATAATTGTCTAAATGTTTATGATTTTAGCTTAATACTCCTTAACTATTATGTAGATTATGATTGATGTATGCCATATATGCTCTTGTACCTTGTACTTCTATTTGATATTTCTTCAAGGTACTCAGATGTGAAGAACAAGTAAGGAGTAAGCCTATAAGTACATGAATCAAAGTCATCTCCAAAGGATTGAACGATTAGCATCAGATCGAGGTAGGTCACTCTGTCTACATTTGTTAGAAATAAGCTAGGAAAGTGTATGTTAGTTTATTTAGTTTCCTGGTAGACCCAGTCATTGGGCTAGACAGACCACCTCTGTCTACAGAGGGGATTTTCCTTCACAACACTCAGTGTACCCATAATGTCTTGGGTGTGGCTCTAATTTGAATTATGGGAGGTGAACAAAGTTTAATTATTGTTATTATTCCTCTCTAGAGGCATCATATAGTTCTTGTTCATTCTGTTGAAGTTTGTGGCTTATTACTCTAATATTCTTTTGTCACCCATGGGTTTGTTCGTTGTTTAGGCATTAAGGCATCAAAGGTTTACTTTTATAAGCACACCTAGTTGGGTATTTTCAACCCACTCTCCTTGGAAAATCATGTTAGCTTGTGGTGATTTTATCAAAAAAAAAATCTCCCTTTCCTGTGTCATGAATATGTCATTTACCCGTCATTTGGTCTCTTGGAACATTCGCTTCAAACATAGTGGAATCTGTCGGCTCTATGAGTCATGCCTGTATTCAATGAGCTAATATTATAGGTGTTATTTATATTAAACCAAACATGTTTAATGGCTGGGGGGAGGATTGGACCCTTAGGGCCACAAGCGAAGTCAACAACATGCCCAGGTAGCGTCTGATGCTTAGCTTGTTGCTATTCCCATTGAAACTAAGGCTAAACTTTGCTAGTCGGAGATGCTTATTTTTCGAGATATGCAAGACCTATCATGTTATGGAACTATGGAGGACATATCACCATGGATTCTTGACTTTGGAAGCACTCAAGGAAGAACGAAACATTATTTATTAGTATTAACTTTATATTTGTGGATGAAGACCCTTCTAGGTAGGGAATTGAAGGATAAGTAGATTGATAGAAAATTATAACCTTTTTTTGATATTAGAAGATGTAAAAAGAGTCAATCATAAGAATCATGTGTTTTTACAAAGGATTGATGTAAGGTTGGTACACATTAAGCTCCATCTTCTATGTGAACTTGAACTACATTTACCACTAGGTTGTAGTGCTAGAGATCCAACTCCCATGACTTCTTGAGATTTTGGGGACTGGTTGTTTATTTTATGTTGTCGTTTTTCGAGTACAATTATTGACACATTAGTGATTCTATAATTGATGACACTCTTTAAATTTTGGGCTAATTACTCGATTTGTATGTGATAAAAAATATCTGGTTTCCCACTGGGCAGATTTAGACCACCTACCCAGTGACATGTCTAAAAATAAATCTTCATCGATGTATGTGCCAACATGATATTTTTAGGTGGCAATATTTAACTTACAAAAATAAAATATTGAAATATATCTCAAAATATATTAATAACATAAAGATTTCAAGTAGTCTCACTACTGTACATTTTGGAATATATATATATCATGGATGTAGAAAATTTGGAGAGAGATCAAATTTGTTGAGGTGCCTAAAAGGGGTTTTCATATCAAGAGATTTGATCCCTCTACTTGCTAGATTCCTCATTAGGATTGATCATTAAATTATCATTAAATTTGAACAATATTAGCATAGATTCAATTTTATTTTAAAATTTTGAACATGTAAATCTCTTTTCCAGTTCAAAACTTAGAGAAATATTTGCACTTACAAATATTTAATACCTCTCATTGTTAAAATGAGTTTATGTTAGTTTTCTATAATTTTATTTATATTATTATGTCTAGATGCCTATCCATTTGGGAATATGAATTCTAGAATTTTGACATAATTATCAACAATTATGAGGTGGGTTATTGGGATTTAACCTCAAATATTATAGAATATTCTTAGTAGTTTCATGAATCCACATATGGTATTTTTAAGATGTGGTATCAATAAGCGATTGTATTATTAACTAGGTAAATCTTGAATATTGTTACATGGTTTTTTACATCTATTTGTATGGTTAGCTTATATATTAATTATTATTTTTCAATTGAGGTTATCCTAGGTGGTGGAGGAGTAATGGAATACTCCCCACCTAGGTCCCCAAGTGATATGATGGATGTTGATAGTTTTGACACATTGTGCCTATGAAAAAGTTTCAATATCCATGCTGCTTAATATATTTCAATATGAACAATGTTCGTGTGTGTGCTTTGACCATATGAAAATATTACAATGAAGAAGTGATAAAAACCCATATGAAAATACATAATTGTAAAACTAAAATCAAGAAAAAAAATTCAATTATTTCTTAATAAGATAAATATGTGTAATTCATTTGATTTCCAATATAAAATTGATAACTAACATTTAAAAAAGATTTATAATAATGAAACTATTCAACGTGGGTCACTAACAAAGTATTCATCTTGGAAGTTTAAGTAATATTGACATGTATTTAAAATTGTATTAATAAAAAAAAGTATGGAAAATGTGCTATATAGATAAAATATTTTTAAATATGGCTAAAGAATTATAAAACAATTCTTAGTATTCTACATTTTGGTCATTTTTCAAGTATATTAAAGGTCAATTTAGTCTAAACTCTTGAAAAGAATAGTTTAAATTTCAAATTTAAGTTGTGTAGTCTACATAATCCAAGTGTGTCCAAGGAATCTTTCAAAGTATTTTATCCATTTATACATTCAAAAATGTCATTCAAAAAATGAAAAAATACAAATGGTGTGTGTGTGTATTAATTTATTTTTGTGTGTGTATGTGAATTAGACACAATACAAACATTTTTCCATTTTTTCTCTCTAAAAAAAAAATTGTATCAAGATATTCGATCACTTTAAAATCACGGTAGATCGTTAGTAAGGTTTGTGATTTTTTGATAGTATTGGCAATGTGCGATATATCATAAACTATTGTGTTGTTTATTATGGATTGACCTTCTTAACATTTACTAACTATTTATATAGCTACGCTATATATAAATTTCAAATCATTATATATAGACATATTATTAGTTTTAAATCGATTAGAAAACTTATAATGCATTTTTCATTTTCTTTGACATGTTTTATAATTTCAATTTTTTATTATTTTAAAGTGATATATATAATAGCTCTTTATATGTTTATTAACTAAATTTAAAAATCAAGATATGAGTATTAACTTTAAAATAATTATTATTAAATTTTATTAATGTACTATGTAATATTAATTTTTCTTTTAAAAAAATTATATTTATAAATAATATAAAATTTATAATATAAAACAAATTAAATTAAATAATTTAATTTATTTAATTATTATTATTTTTGATCTTATATATTATTTTTTTCCATTACCATTTTTGTTAATATTATTATTAATAGATTTAACCTTTCACATTCTAATTTTTTTCTCCAACATCTCTCACATACCAAATTATAAAGCACCTTAAAATGCAATGATATATTCTACTATTCAATATATTTCACATTTTAAACTCTGAATAGAATTTGGAAATTATACTTCTATATTCAACTATAGAAAAGCTTTACCAAATACTTATATTCATACCTCATTACATATATTGAAGGCAAGCATCTTTTAAGGTATGATACCCCTCGTAAGTTTCTATGGAAACCTTCCATCCAAAGGAACTTCCCTTCATTTCTGTCTCAAAATCCTGGTACCGATTTTGTCATTCGTTTGTTCTCTCCCATCTATTAGCTTGAGTGGACCATTATGAAAAGAAGTTCCGTGTAGTCCAGTAACAACATTCAGATAAATGCAAATTCAAATTAATATAGTGAATATATAAAGGCGTGTATGAAAAAATCATTTGTGAAGCTTATGGAGGTGCACGTTACTTGAGACCAGGCGTTCTCCTTGATTGAACTACACAAATTATTATATTGAAAATATTGAGGATTTCAAGGCAAAAATGTTTGTGCAGTTCATGGAGTTGCACTTTACCTCGGACAAGGTTTTGTCCTAGATTGACCTACACAAAGCATTGGAGACTCTTCTCCTACTAATATCTTAATTGAACATGAAATTTGGTAGATCTCCTCCACAATTTTAGGAGACTAAGTATTAAAATAGCTTTTTCACCAAGTATATGTACTTATTTCTAGGGTGATATAGTATATTATTTATGGAATTTTTTTTTTTTCCTTTTTAGAACTTTTCAATTTGTTTGGTTTTTAGTAATTTTTATCTTTCTATTATAATTTTCTATGCATAATTTTGTAAAAAAAATACCGCATTACATATTTTTATTTGAATGTAGAGGAAAACATCTGCAACAGTATAAGAGTGATGACTTAGCTATACAAATTGATTTTCTTCATTATTCATAACTTTAATGAGGCGAAAATCGAAATAAATATAAATATTAAAAAAATAATTATGATAAATACACAAAAATTAAACAAATTCTTTGGACCTCTTTACCTTTCCTTACTTATTGTGGTTATAGTATGATCCGAATTGGGTCCATAAAAGACTGTCAAGAACCATGATTGTATCAAGTCAGAGAAAATCTCTAAGGAAATCCAAAACAATGATCAAGAACACCCTGAACTAGTGGCAATGGCAGCCAACATGGAACAACGAGGACTTCGGTCAAAGCGAACTGACCGAAGCCCATGGAGACTACGCAGGAAGTAAAATTAGCCCCTAGGAGCCCCGGATTGAGAAACAGAGGTGGATTTTGATGCACGATTTGCAAGCACTTCAGCGCTAATCACACATCATTGGGTGAACATGGCTGAAATTGAGGAAGCCTTAAGCACTCGGATGCATGGCGAACCGGAGAACCACAGGCGAAAAGGAGAAAGTTCTAAAAGGACAAAGGCGAGACCCGTGCTCTGGAAACTGGTATTATTGATTGGGGTGCCCTCAAACGGTAAACAGTTTTGGAGAAAGAAGAGCGATCCCACTCAACAATCGACACGTGGTAGGCGGAAGTGAGAGAAAACCGCCGTTGATTATGCGTTATCGGTCGATCAGGTCAACCGCGCGAGACGTGCATACAACGTTGGATCTGGGGAATCCAAATCGAACGGCTGAGATTGTGCCCGATGGAGGAAGTAGAATCGATGAAGGATTAAGCCTCATTTGTAAAGATTTGAGGTCCGTTTGACTGCCACGGTGGAAGAAAGACTTCATCCACGATGAAACTGAAGAAATGAACCGATGAAGCAAGCTGGCGCTATTTAGAGGAGGACACGTGGCCACTTCCCGAGCGTTCATGCTAACGTCGAACATGAAACTTCAAGTGCAGCTGCAGAAGGTGAATCAACAGAGACGGAAGAGGAACCGAACGAGCATGAGTTCGAATGGCTAAAAGCTATGAACAACGAAAACAGAATACACAGTTGAACATTGAGAGACAAACACCAGAGAAGAAGGCAGTAAAGCAATAGTAGGAAGAGATAGAGGGTCGAGCTGACTGGCGGCAACATCGAGCACCAGAGCTTGAGAGATTCAAGCCATCCCATAGGGGAATTTGTCCGGGCTAAGCACCACGTTGGGCTCTTGCCACTGTAGACCAAAAGGTGACAGAGACGGTAGGAAGAAGAAGAGTCTGTGTACTCGAGTGGCTTGGGGAATTCAAGAACCACCTTACCAAGTAAAACCTGATTCAGGAGAACTCACATTGAGTCCCTTTATTGTAATTCTCTGCTCAAGGGCACAATAAAACAAGGCCACCACCGAAAGTTGGACCGGAAATGTAGCCCAGGAGAACAAATGAACTCCTTATTAAAATTCTTGTGTCTTTATGTTTGCTTACTGTATTTCTCTGTGTCTTTCCATTTTAAATGTTCTGTGTATTAGAAAACCGATCAATCCATTGTTTCAATAACAGAGAACACACACCAGCACATGAGTCTATAATACCTTTGTTTAATAAATCTTTAACTGATGTCACTCATAGGGTGAATATCAGATCAAGTGGTATCAGAGCTCAAGGTTGTAAGGTTAGACAAGCTTGTGTTTGTTTAGCTGTGAATGCTCACAAGATCAAAGCTCAAATTAAGAGAAGGAGAGTTGGTAAAAACTAACCCTGAAATTGGGAGAGCCTATTCTTGAAAGACAATGTCAGAGGAAGGTTCTATGGGGCCAGACCCTCAATTCATAGAAAGTTTCCTAGCTATAAAGTCTATGGTAGAAGAAATGTATAGGGACTTTAGAAAGCATAAGGATGAAGATTCATCAGGTTCTAAACAAGATAAAGAATAACATGAGTCTCATTCCCATGACCACTCAAAAGGAAAAGGGAAAGAGAAAATCTTTCTTACACCTCCTAATAGCCCTGTGCATAATAAGAAAGAATCTTTGATCAAGCAAGATGTTAAATTTGACTTTCCTATATATGATGGAGAGTTAAATGCTGAAAAGTTGGACAATTGGATTAGACAAATTGATGTGTATTGCAGAGTACAAAACATCGATTCACACAAGAGCAAAATTGAGCTGGCAAGCCTACGCCTAGGAGGCACGGTCTTGGTTTGGTGGGAAGGCAAAACCCAAGCTGCTATGCAGAAGCATGGTAAGACCATCTCTGTCTGGAGTGACCTTGTTTCTGTCATTAAGAAGCAGTTCTATCCATTGGCCTACATGCAACAAGCAATGATGAGTTGGCAAACTCTTCGGCAGTTGAAAGGGCAAAGTGTACAAGGGTACACTTAAGCATTCAGAAAGAGAGCATTGATGTTGGGTATCTCATTAGACTCACCAGAAACTCTTTTGAAGTACATTGGTGGTCAACACAACTACATGAGGTATACCATCCTCATCTTTAACCCAACTAGTATAGATGAGGTATCTGTATAAGCTACTCATCTAAAGGCTAGAGGGAAGAATGGAAATCCAGAAGTTGGAGGATCATCCCAACCCACTGTAAGCAAGAGCAAAGAGAAAAGAAAGTAGAAGTGGAAAGCAAGGAAGGCAAAGACAACATAGAAAAGCAAAGCTTCATGCCCTCACTGTCAAAAGGAGGGACATGATGAAGAGCACTGTTGGATTCTGCATCCAAAGCTGAGACCTAAGAGGTTCGAGGGAAAGAAGAAGAAAACTGTTGCAGTTATTCAGAAAAATTTGGGGTCAGACTCGGGAGATGAAACAATCATTACAGCCATAGGTATAAAAGATAATAATTCTGAAGCATCTACTAGTAATTCTGCTCAATCTGTTATTGATGAAGAACGTGAGAGAAAAAGACATGAGCTTTTCCATATTCGAGTTGTTTCCAAATATCAAAAGATAGATACATTGTTTGATAGTGGCTCACAAGTAAATTTGATTTCTGAAGCAATTGTAAAGAAACTGGAATTAGCAATTACACCTCACAAGAAACCATACCCATTAGGATGGTTGAATGATAATGTACAACTACAAGTAACTATATAGTGCAAACTCAAGTTTTATTTTGGGTCAACATTTGTAGATGAGGTTGAGTTAGACATAATTCCTTTGGATATATGTGGAATTGTTTTGGGTGTCCTTATTTGTATGATAGAAAAACTATTTTCTATAGAGATGAGAACAGGTATCTACTTGTTAAAGATGGAATCGAATACTTTGTAAGAGCTCATAAGCTCAAGAATAATTATACTCTCATCAATTTAGGGCAGATGAAAAGAATGATAAATTCATGCAAGCAATTCTTACTAATGGTTGTAAAGGAAAGGAAACCTGACAAAACCAATGTATTTGAGGGTTGTAATGCTAAACAACAAACTGGTGTAGAAAAAATTGCTTCAAAGTATGATGTTCTGTTTCAGGAAGCTAAAGGATTTCCACCCAAAAGGGAAATAGTACATGATATCATTTTCTAGCAAGATGTGCCATTGCCTAACATTGGAATGTAAAGTTGTCTACTTTAGAGAATGTTGAAATCAAGAAGCAGGTGAAGGAGTTGCTCAAGAAGGGCTTCATCAGGCCTAGCACATCACCATGTGGGTCACCAATTGTTTTGGTGTTAAATAAAGATGGATCGTGGGGAATGTGCATTGATTACCAAGCACTGAATAAGATAACAATCAAAAATCGTTATCCCCTTCCTCGCATAGATGATCTTTTAGATCAATTGAAAGAAGATGTTTATTTCACCAAGCTCGATTTGCACAATGGATACCGTTAGGTCAGAGTTGCAGAGCAAGATGCATGGAAGACTGCTTTCAAAACAAAGCAGGGATTGTATGAGTGGCTGGTTATGCCTTTTGGCTTAACCAATGCTTCTGCTACTTTTATGAGATTAATGAATGATGTACTCAAGCCTTTTCTTGATGATTTTATTATTGTGTATCTGGATGACATTCTGATCTTTAGTAAAACATGGGGACAACACTTAGAGCATGCTAAGTAGACATTAAATGTTTTGAAAAGAGAAAAACTTTATGTTAAACTCTCAAAATGTGAATTTGGAAAAACATCTCTAAATTATTTGGGTCATATAGTACGGGGAGGTGAATTGAAAATAGATCCCTCTAAAGTGGCATTCATTGTAAACTGGCCTAAACCAAAGTCTGCTACAGAAGTGAGAAGCTCCTTAGAAGCAACACAATATTGGAGGAAGTTCATTTCTAACTTTTCCTCAATTGCACCTCCCTTACGTGCTTTAACAGGATTCAATAAGGTGCTTCAGTAGGGAGGAAAACATCAGAAAGCCTTCGACACCTTGAAAGAAAAAATTAGTACAACTCCTGTACTAGCACTACCAGATCTACAAAGACCATTTGAGATCCAAACTGATACTAGTGACTATGCCATGGGAGTAGTGTTGACATAGCACGGTAAACCCATATGTTATCATTATGAGACTTTTAGTTCTGTAGTAGTTAACTATCCTACATATGATAGAGAATTGTATGCATTAGTTCAGAGTGTGAAAAAGTGGAAACATTACTTAATGGGCAAAGAGACAGTAATAAATATTGATCATCAACCACTTCAACATCTACACTCCCAAACTAAGTTGCAACAATCAAGACATTATAGATTGATGGGTCCTCTACAACAATTTCATTTAGTCATCAGATATAAAAAGAGCATACACAACAAAGTTGTAGACATGTTATATAGACCCATTATAAATGCATCTACCATACTTAAGCATAACTCTATGCTACATGAAAATTACATAGAACAACATGGTCAGGATATGGGCTTTAAACATGTATATACAACCTTGAGTCAAGGCCAAAGAATAGAAGAATTGAACTATCATATGAAGGACTGACTCTTGTATCATTGTGGGAAACTCTGAATTCCACAAACTAAGAGAGTAAAGATAATTAGGGAAGCACACACTTCTCTGATATTAGGTCACTTTGGGGTAAGTAAAATAGTTGCGTAGCTACAAAGGTTCTGCTATTGGCCGATAATGAATGAGACAGTTTCTAGATATGTAAAAGGATGTGCCATGTGTGCTAAAAGCAAGCCCATCAATAGAAAACTAGACTTGTACACTCCATTTCCAGTTCCTTCTCACCCTTGGGAAAGTGTTTCCATGGATTTTGCTGGAGGACTGCCTAAACCTAGGAAAGGTCATGATTATCTATATGTTGTTGTGGATAGGTTCAGAAAAATGTGTATTTTGATACCCTGTAGTAAACAGATTACAACTGAACAAACTACAAAATTGTTCTTTGAACATGTATGGGTTCATTTTGGATTGCCAACTTCCATTATATTTGATCGAGACACTTGATTGGTGGGGAATTTTTGGTCGAGTCTGTGAGAATTGATGGGCACGAAATTAAGGAAGAGCACAACTTTTCATCCACAAACAGATGGCCAGACAAAAGTAGTAAACAGGATAGTGATCCAGTTACTGAGAGGGTATTGCGGCAAACATCCTAAGCTTTGGAATGAACACTTGTGTTATGTGCATCATGCTTACAATAGAGCCAAACACTCTTCTACACAGAGATCTCCTTTTGAGACCTGTTTTGGTTTCACACCAAGGTCCCCTTTGGATTTTGTCTTGAATAAAGATACCATGGTTGATGGACACAGTCATGTGGACAAGGCAACTAGGTTCATTGAACAAATCCAGGAGATCCACAAGGTAGTACAGGAACAGTTGGAAAAGAGCCAGGCCAAGTACAAGGCTAGGCATGATAAGCATCGGATGGAGCATAGTTTTTCAAGTTGGAGACCAAGTCTGGCTGTATATCAGCAAGGACAGGATGCAAGGTGAAGGTAAAAAGCTAAAGCCTATTAGGTATGGACCTTTTAGGATACTTGAGAAAATTGGTGAAAATTATTTTCACCTTGATCTACTAGCGTACATGCACATCTACTCAGTCGTAAATGTCGATTACTTGAGATTATTTTAACTTTCGATGATTGAGGACCCTGAACCGCAAAGTCAATTGCCTTCTATTGGTGACCTGTTACCGAAGTATCTTAATGAGTTGAAGGAAGATACAATGCTGGACAACAAGGTGAGGACAACACGCAAAGGAAATATTAAGTACCTCAGTATTGGGCTCAAAGGTTCAAAGCCAAGTACTGTGATGTGGATTGAAATTGGACAAGTGAGAAAACAATATCCTCACTTAGTTGACACTTGAAAACCAACTTTTGGTGGTCCAAAATATTTTTCAGTGGGAAGGCCGTGATCTGAATTGGATCCATAAAAGATTGTAAAGAACCATGACTGTATCAAGTCGGAGAAAATCTCTAAGGAAATCCAAAACAGCGATCAAGAACACCCTAAACCAATGGCAATGGCAGCCATTGTGGAACGACGAGGAACTCGGTCAAAGCGTGTTGACCGAGGCCCATGGAGACTACGCGGGAAGCAAAATTATCCCCTTGAAGCCCCGGATTGGGAAACAGAGGTGGACTATGATGTGAAATTAACGCTTTGCTGGGTGAACAGGGCTGAAATGGAGGAAGCCTTAAGCACTCGGACGAATGGCAAACCAAAGAATCATGGGCGAGAAGGAAAAAGCGCTCAAAGGACAAAGGCAGGACCCACGCTCTGGAAACCGGCGGTATTGATTGAGGCACCCTCAAACGGTAAATGGTTTTGGAGAAAGCAGAGTGATCCGACTCAACGATCGGCATGTGGCAGGCGGAGGTGAGAGAAAATCGTCGTTTATAGCACGCTATCTGTTGAGCAGGTCAACCGCGCGAGACGTGCATACAACGTTACATCTGGGGAATCTAGATCGGATGGCTGAGTTTGCACTTGATGGAGGAAGCGGAATCAATGAAGGATTAAGCTGTGTTTGTAAAGATTTGAGGTCCGTTTGACCGCCACGGTGGAAGAAAGACTTCATCCACGTTGAAACTGAAGAAATCAACCGACAAAGCAGGCTGACGGTATTTAGAGGAGGACACGTGGCTACTTCTCGAGTGTTCATGCTGATGGTGAACAGGGAACTTCAAGCGCAACTGCAGAAGGTGAATAGATAGAGGCGAAAGAGGAACCAAACGGGCATGAGTTCAAATGGCTAAAAGCCATGAGCAACAAAAATAGAATACAAAGTTTAACACTGAGAGAAAGGCACTAGAGAAGAAGGTAGTAAAGCAACAGTAGGAAGAGACAGAGGGCCAAGTTGACCAACGACAGCGTCGAGCACCAGAGCTTGAGAGATTCAAGCCATCCCATAGGGGAATCTGTCCGAGCTGAGCACCACGTTAGGCTCTTGGCACGGTAGTCCAGAAGGTCACAGAGCTGGTAGGAAGAAGAAGAGTCTGTGTACTCGAGTGGCTTGGGGAATCCAAGAACCACCCTGCTAAGAAAAACCTACTTCAGGGGAACGCACATTGAGTCCTTATATTGTAATTCTCTTCTCAAGGGCACAATAAAACAAGGCCACCACTGAAAGCTGGACCGGAGATGTAGCCCAGGATAACAAGGTGAGCTCCTTATTAAAATTCTTGTGTCTTTATGTTTGCTTACTGTATTTCTATGTGTCTTTCCATTTTAAATGTTTTGTGTATTGGCAATCTGATTGATCCGTTGTTTCAATAACATAAAACACACACCAACACATGAGTCTGTAATACCTTTGTTTAATAAATATTTAACTAATGTCACTCATAGGGTAAATATCAGATCATAGTATGTATGTCCCTGTTCATCATCATTTTATAAATTTCCAAAATAAAATAATTTAAAATATTTGGTATATGTAAACCAAGGTAGTTTATACAAAAGAAAAGAAAAATATCATACATAATTTAAAGGAAATTTAATTTCAATTTTTTAGCATGTTACACCTTCACCATTATTAAATCTAAAAAATATATTTTCTTGTTTACATCTATTTAGAAACACTATACCAATCCTTTTATAAATTTTGGGAAATCATTAAGGATGGTTATGACGGTCGTGACACAATGGTTGGATCATATGGTTGTGGTCACGTTTGCTCCGTTTTAATGAAGTTAGTGATGTGAAATTTACTATAGATAACTTGAAAGTATATTAAATAATCTAAGTTCAAGTATTGGAAAATATTTTGAATATGTGCGGGAGTTTAATATGGTTAATAAGACATTTTGTTTTTTTAATATAAATGATATTTGCTATATTTGATATTTTTATAATATTGTATTTAAATAAAATTAATTAGTTTAATAATAGAGTTAAATAGGTGTAAAATTTAATAGGCATCTACTATGAATGAGCATCAAAAAATTATTCTATATATACATCTTATATTGTTAAAATTAAAAAGTTATAGATGCTAACTAAATTAGATCTTAATGTTAAATTATAATTAAAACTAATTAATTAAAATAAATATATAAGAGAGCATATATATACATTTAAAATAATATGGAAAAAGATTTTGGAGCATGGATAATTTAACTGTTAATTTACCATAAAGATTTTTTTAATTTATAAAATTTGTTTTATTACAATAACATGATTTACCAATACCAGGAGAAAAAAATAACTCACTCATAACTCAGTCACATATATGATTATCTTGCTGTTATGTACACATTAAATATGATTAATCAATATTGAAAAAAAAATATAAACTACTGGAAATAAATCTCACTATTTAATTTGAAATTTTAAAAAAATTATTAAAAAAAAACAACTATTAAATTTTAATTCCAATTATAAAAATCCAAAATGTATCAATATTCATATTATAGATATTATTTTTTTTTTATGTGATGATTTGGATAGTGTAAAACATAATAATGACAAGATTCAATTATAGAATTGTGCCTTATATTAAATAATGTGGGTAATTATTTTTAGAAGATTTAATGGTATTTTAATATAGAAATATTATTCTTATGAGATCCGAGGATTGTAATTTATAGGCGATGGAAAAAAATTTCATACTATTACAATTTATAAATATGAAGATATGACTTTTCAGCATTCGTAAATGTTGAATATCTGATTGATAAGAATTTTATTGATATGGATTAAATGTGATTGAAAAATGTGTGTAAAATTGGTATTATTAAAATGTAAAATTTAAAAATTAAAATATTGAGTTGATATTTTTTTTTTCATTTCATATTTTTTAATTCATTTTATGTTTTAAAATCCAAATTTGTAATTTTGTATTATAATATTTCTATATATTTGATGGGTTAATATGCTATTAATAATTGATTTTATATTTCTAAAATCTAAATTTGTAATTTTGTGTTATGAAATTTTTATATATTTTACGGGTTAATATGTTATCAATGTCATGTATGATGGTTGATCACAACCATTTTCTTTTTTAAAATTAGTGACTTTAACATAGGATGGAATTATTATTGCTAATTTGTATTGTAATTTCATAATTGTATTTGAAATGTTTCCATGTAAAAAAAAATTGAAAATGATTACAAATCTGAACATAAACTGTATCTGCTAAATGTATTTGACTTATCCTAAATAATATTGATTAATATTTATACGCACTTTAATAACTCTCATTACCATACAATTGGATTGACATGATAGAGGCGGAATGTTTTTACAGCCATTGAGTATTTAGTTGACGGACTCAGGGCTTTCAAGGTTTATAATTTTATTAATGGATTTGTCAACTGCACAGTCGACTATCCCAACCATACAACAACCCTCATACCATGAAACAGAGTACTATCATACATGTTTTCAGGCTTAATCTATTGCGGGATGGTACAACCTTATGGTGGCCTTTAATATATGAAAGCCACTTACCAGGACGAGGGGATGACCATCTCGGGATACTTCTCAATGGCGGACAGTGTCGCTTGCTTCTTTTTGGTTTGTACCCCATCGAGGGCTCTCCTTACTACATTGAATCAAATGGTGGAGGCTGCCGCTGGCAGCTTTATGCTCGGTACGAGACGGGAAAGGTCTTTGTTGTTGTTTTGTTTTCGATGGAGGGTTTTGGCCCATTTTCGCGCATAGAGCGTTTTTCTGTGGTAAAACATTGAACTTAACCTCTATCATTTTATCTGTGCTACTGTTTTGGAAGGCCTTCCGTACCTTGACTGTCTTTCCTTCTTGTCCACAGTGCACTACTATGGCTTCGGGCGCGTCTATAGGGGTGTTGGAGGTGTTCTGCGACAGTGCATGTAAGTCATTTTAACCCTAAGGGGAATTGTTAAATTGTGTTGCACTGTTTTTTGATTCATTCACGAGTGTTTTCTAACTAGTCTCATTGGCAGGGATTGCAGGTGCAGTTTCAGGTGGCCTGGCTTTGGTTGTCGAAACTCCAAAAACTCCTTTTGGTCTTCAATGGGTATGAGCTCGGTTTCCTTTTATCTGACAAGAAAAGAAGGGCTTCCCCCTGGTCTTATGAGTTTTATATCACATGCTTAGGTTAGCAGAGCGGTGGTTTTGTTCTAGCTTCGAACTTTTGGGTTTAAGCTAGGCTAAACTTGTTTTCTCATTTCTCCTCTGTTTAATGAGGCCCTGAGCCTCTAGCCATTGAGGCGTTGTATTTCGTTTTTATGGGAATTGGTATTGAAGTCTTTGCTCTTTTCGAAAGTATTGTAATTGTTATTTAATTTAATGGTGACTAGTGTAATCAAACTGGTTTTCATGTTTTTAAGTCGGCTTGGCCTGAGTTTCAGTTACATACTTCTGGGTAGTTTTTTTCCTCCTGGACTGTAAATCCTGAATGACAATTTATATTTGTGGTTAATGTAAATTTATTGTTTTTGTTTATGAAAGCCTCGCGGACTCATTCATCTACTTGTCGTCTGTACTGGAAAGAAAGCTTTAAGTGATTCTTTTGCTCGCTAAGATTATAATACTCTATTTCTTCCCTTTATGATATGGATGTGTTCAATCTCACAGGCTATTTCTTTTTGCTAATGGTTTCATACTTTAAGCTTTCCCTTTCGTAGATAAGTACAACCCTTGTAGCTATATGATTTACAATTTTCTACTGTTTGCATACTTCCCTACTAATGTACTAAATTCAGGCTCATTTCTCAGTACCTAGACTTGGGGTTTCATCTAGATTAGAGTAGGGTTATGCATTGGTTTAAATAATGTGAAAGGTTCTTTGGTATTTAAAGAAACATAAGTGTTATTCTTTTTATTGTTGTTCCTTTACGTTAAAGAGCTAAACACCACTCGAACTTGTACTTAGATACTCTGTTAATGTTTCCTTTCCTACTTGTGTTGTGCTAATAATATTCATGTTGCTATCTGAGAATTATTCTAAATAAGGAATATAGTTTTGTCTCTTAATTTTCCAATTCTATCTCATATTGCAAATTTTTGAATTTAAAGGGTTTCAGTACATACATGTATAGTGATAACAAGATCTTAATTAATAATCGTATATGCGACTATATTTGAAATTTAGCATTTTGTTTCTAATAATACTGCAGATAATTATTAAGCGATATATTCCAAATGTAAACTTATCTGGCTTGTCGAACTGCTTATAACCTTTTAACTCGTTTTATCCTCCCAACCTTGAGACTTGCGCTCAAGCGCCTTCAGTCTCCTCCTGACCTACTTGAACCTGGGTAAATTATTCAAGAAAAACTCAATATTGAACAACAACAGATATCTGGTCCTAACTAGACTTATCCACTACTTGTCTTTCTATCTCTACAAAACAAAATTATCCTTTCTTGCTCCCCCTTTCCCTTGATCGTAAATGACCCCGCCTCCCATCCTCTTGATCTTTATAGGTATGAAATGAGCAGCTTTGCTCAGTTTATCTACCACCACCATGAGAGAGTCATTTAGTTTTTTTGTTTTAGGTATTCCAGTAATGAAATCAATAGATATTGTCTCACACTTCCATTTTAGAATAGTTAGTGGCTGAAGCAATCCTGTTGGGTGCTGGTGGTCTGCTTTTATGAGCTGGCATTCCAAATAGCGTCCTAGGTATTTTGCTACTTGTTTCTTCATACCAGGCCAAAAGAACTCCTTCGTAAGGGAAGAAATCAATTTATGATATCATTGGTGTCCTGTGTAAGGGCTTTTATGATATTCATTCAAGATTAATTCTTTAAGCAATTTTTGGTTAGGCACATAAAGTCTCTTCCTATAAACTAGCAACTCATTTGGAGTCACCTCGTACCCCATTTGTTGTTAGTGGTTGTTCTACAGTTTTGCTTGCTGCCACAAATGGTTATATACCACATCTTGCATAGCTTTTTCTTGAATCTGTTCATAGAAAGTAGTGTGGAACCCACTAAAAGAAATCTCATATAAGCAATTTAACTTTCGGCTTAGAGCATCCACTACCAAGTTTTCTTTTCCCTTCAAGTGCTTGATTTCAAAATCAAATTCGCTTAGGAATTTAGCCCAATAAGCTTTTCTAGCATTTAATGTGGGCTCTTTGAAATAACTTGTTAGGTTGTGATGATCTGTTAAAAGTAGAAATTTTTTGCCCAACAGATAGTGCAACCACATTTTCAAGGTGTTAATTATTGTTGTTAACTCCAAGTCGTATGCAGAATAACTTTGCTCGTATTCCTTTAGCTTTCTTGACTCGTAAGCTATGACCCTACCCTCTTGCATTAGTATGCAACCTACACCCTCCTTGCTAACATTCGTACACACTACATATTCCTTACTAGGATCAGTAATACTCAAAATTGGGGTAGTGGTGAGTAGATGCTTAAGCTTGTCAAAGCACCTTTGATTGTCAAAGGTCCACCTCAAGGCTCTTCATTTCTTTTGGAGAGAGGTAATAAGGTATGCTACCCTAGAAAAACCTTCCACAGATCGCCTATAATACCATGCTAGGCCCATGAATTATCTTATGCCTGCCACATCTTTCAGCACCGACCACTCCATAATGGTTTTTACTTTCTCAAGGTCAACTGTGATTCCCTCCTTGGTGATAATATGTCCCAAGTACTGGATTTTTCCTTTGAAAAAGTCACAGTTGCTGTATTTGGCATACAACTGGTGTTCTCTTAGAACTTGGAGGACAATGTGGAGATCCTCCTTATGTTCTTCCATGCTCCTCGAGTAGATTGACATGTCATCAATAAAGATCAATACGAACTTGTTCAAGTATTGATGGAATATGTTGTTCATGAGACACATGAAGGTGGCTACGGCATTAGTTAGTCCAAAAGGTAGCATCGCAAACTCATAGTGCCCATAACGAGTTTTGAACATTGTTTTTGCTATATCTTCCTCCTTTATTTGGATCTAGTGATAACTTGATTGGAGGTCAATCTTGGAGAAAAGGGTTTCCCCCTAGATCTCGTCAAACAATTCATCTATACGGGGCAAAAGGATATTTGTTCTTAATGGTCAGCTTGTTTAACTTACGTAGTTCATGCACATTCTCATTTTTCCATCTTTTCTCTTAACAAGTAATACTAGAGTTCCCCAAGGGGACACACTGGGTTGCATATACTTCTTTTCTAGAAACTCCTGCAGTTGCATTTTCAATTCTGTCAATTAAGGATTACTCATATGGTAAGGGGCTCGGGATACTGGGGCAGCTCCTAGAATTAGCTCAATGGTTAAATCTATGTCCCCTTTTGGGGGTAAATCCATAATTTCCTTAGGGAAAACATCAAGAAATTTTTATATTACCGGTATATCTTCTAAGACAACATATTTCTCCTTAGGGTAAGCATAACCTACTTGAGCGGAAAAAATCTGACAGCCTTTCTTGATGCATTTTGCAAGTTGGGAATTTGTTGCAGGTCATATTTGCAGAGGCTTTAGAATGCCCTGCATTTCTTATCTTTCCCCCTTATCATCTCGGAAATTAATGGTTTTAGTTTTGCAGTTAATAAGGGACCAGTGCTTTTCCAGCCAGTCCATACCAATAAGGATATCATATGAACCTAATGATAGTATATTCAAATATGCATGGATGGATTGGCCAGCTAGCTCTAGAGAGAAATTATTGACCTTAGCCAAAACTTTTCTTTTGGATCCCATGGCTAATTGCACCAACCCTGGATTTTTAAACTTTACTGCTTGTAACTTACATTGTTCCAGAATCTTGGGGCTAATGTAATTGAAATTTGCCCTGAGGTCAATCAAAATAGCTACAATTTGGTTAATAATTTTACCTTCAAATTCAACCATTGTCGGCTGAAATTCTACTTGGTAGTATTCTAGGGCTTCTTTAATTTTGGGCAGGCTTCTTGCTATCTCTGCTACTATAGAGGCTTCTTGTAGCTGAGATATCTTATCAATTCCCTTGCATTGTGTGTAGTTTTTGACATAGTGCGGCCCTGCACATCCCCAACATTGTATAGGGGGCCTTGTAGCCAACTCAGCTTCAATTTTTCCATTAGTTTTTGCTTCGCCTAGTACCTTAAATCTAGGTGGATTTTTATTGAAATTTTTGTTAGTTTGTCCCTTGCAAATTCCCTTGCTGCCTGAGCCTTTATTTCCTTTATGACCGGGAACAAATTTACTTATATTTTTGTCATTTACTTGTTCATCTCCACTTTTGGTCTTTTTGCTGATAGCAAATCCGTGCTTTTTGGATCACGTCATCCATGGTCTTTGCCTTGTCAAATTCTATTCGTTCTTCCATAAATAGAGGTAAGCTATTGATGAATCGCTTCACCTTTTCTTTTTCTTCACGTATGTAGGGCACATAACGAAGTAATGAGGTGAAATTTGTTATAAATTCATCCATGGTCAATTATCGTAGCCAGAGATCATGAAACTCTTTAGATTTTTCATCATAAAATCTTTCTGTTAAGTACTTTTCTTTAAAATATATATGGAATTTTTTCCAGGTTATACTTTGTTCATCCATTCCCCGAACATTCTTGACTTCCTCCCACCATAGTGTGGCCTTTCCTTGTAGCTGGAAAATGGCCAAACGAGCCCTCAAGTTATGGTCATATTCATACGACTGCAAGTATTTATTCATATTTATGACCCATGCTTTTGTCACTTCTTCCCACTCTCCATCAATAATTGGGGGATTTATCTTTCGAAATTCCCCTTGAAGTTCCATTTTTTTCTTTTTCTGTGTATGGTGGTTGGATACATTATCAGACTCTTCTTCATGATTTTTCTCACCACCATCGGTTTCCCCGTCTTATGTTTGGAATTCTTATTCTCCTAATATATTTTTATGTTCAATGTTGGGAACGAGTGGCCGATTATTTTGTCTATCAGATAAAATTTTTATAATCTTTTCTTGTTCCAACATAAATCTTTCATTATCTTCTCGTAAATCAGCCATTTCATCATTTAACTCTTGTACTATCACTCTAATTTTTGTATCGGTGTCTCGGTGTTCCTGACCCAGCTGTACCCATACTTCAGGATTTCCCTCCTGAAATAGCGGGGCTCCTACTCCTATTGCATATCTAGATGGTAGGTTCCCTGTCCTTCTCATGCCGACTATTGCTGCTTCCTACATGCATACGAAAAACTTGTTATTTCTTACCTAGAGGTCTTAGTTTTACAACCTGAGTGCTCTGATACCATATGTAATGTCTCCATGTAAAAAAAAATTGAAAATCATTACAAATCTCAAGATAAACTGTATCTGCTAAATGTATCTCACTTATCATAAACAACATTGATTAATTATTATAAGCACTTTAATAACTATCATTACCATACAATTGGGTTGACATGATAGTGCTGGAATGTTTCTAGAACCATTGAGTATTTAGTGGACGGACTCATGACTTTCAAGGTTTATAATTTTATTAATGGATTTTCCAACTGCATAGTAGACTATCCCAACCATACAACAACCCTCATGCCACAAAACAGAGTAATGTCATAAATTTTTCTAAGCTTGATTTATTGCGAGATGGTACAACCTTATGGTGGACTTTAATATATGAAAGCCACTTTCCACGACGAGGGGAGGACCATCTCGGGATTCTTCTCCATGGTAGATAGATTTCCCTTGTTGCTTCGTGTCCTGTACCCCATCGAGGGATCTCCTTACTACATTGAGTCGAACTGTGAAGGCCGCTACCGGTAGTGTTATGCTCGGTTGGGCACGGGAAAGGTCTTTGTTGTTGTTTTGTTTTCGATGGAGGGTTTCAACTCCTGTTCTTGCGCAAAGGGTTTCTTTGTGGTAAAACTTTGAACCTAACCTCTGTCATATTATCTGTGTCACTACTCTGGAAGGCCTTCTGCACCTTGACTGTCTTTCCTTCTTGTCCATAGGGCACTGCTATGGCTTTGGGTGCGTCTACAGGGATGTTGGAGGTGTTTTGCGACAACCCGGGTACGTCATTTCGACCCTAAGGGGCATTGTTAAATTTTGTTAGAGTGTTTCTTGATTCATTTGTTAGTGTTTTCTAACTCGCCTCATTGACAAGGTTTGCAAGTGCAGTTTCAGGTGGCCTGGCTCTAGTTGTCGAAACTCCAAAAGCTCATTTTGGTATTCAATGGGTATGAGCTCAGTTTTGTTTTATCTTACAAGAAAAGAAGGGTTTGCGCCTGGTCTTATGAGTTTTATGTCGCATGTTTAGGTTAGTAGAGAAGTGGTTTTGTTCTAGCTTCAAACTTATCGATTTAAGATAGGTTAAACTTGTTTACTTGTTTCTCTATTTAATGAGACCTTGAGCCTCTAGCAATTGAGGTGTTGTATTTCATTTTTATGGGAGCTAGTCCTGAAGTCTCTACTCTTTTTGAAATTATTGTAACTATCCTTTAATATAATGGTGACTACTATAATCAAACTGGTTTGCATATTTTTAAGCTAGCTAGGCCTCAGTTTCGGTTACATACTTCTGGGTAGTTTTCTTCCTCCTGAATTGTAAATCCTGAAGGATGGTTTCTATCTATGGTTAATGTGAATTTATTGTTTCTGTTTATGCAAGTCCTGCAGACTCATTCATTTACTTGTCATCTGTACTGGAAACAAAGATCTAAGTGATTCTTTCGCTCTTTCTGATTATACTACTCTCTTTCTTCACCTTTTGATATGGATGTGTTCGATCTCACAGGCTATTTATTTTTGCTAATGGTTTCATACTTTAAGCTTTCCCTTTTGTAGATAATTGCAACCCTTGCGACTATATGATTTACAATTTTCTACTGTTTGCATACTGCCCTACTGAAGTACTAAATTCGGTCTCATTTATCAGTACCCAAACTTGGGGTTTCCTGCTGATTAGAGTAGGGTTATGCATTGGTTTAAATAATGTGAAAGTTTCTCTGGTATTTAAATAAACATAAGTGCTATTCTTTTTATTATTGTTCTTTTAAGTTAAAGACATAAACATCACTCAAATGTGCACTTAGATACTCTATCAATGTTTCCTTTCCTACTTGTGTTGTGCCAATAATATTCATGCTGCTATATGAGAATTCTTCTAAATAAGGAATACACTATCATCTCTTAATTTTTTAAATTCTATCTCATATTACAATTTTTTGAATTTAAAGGGTTTCAGTACATAGATGCACAGCGATAACAACATCTTAATTAGTAATCATATATGCGACTATATTTGAAATTTAGCATTATGTTTCTAATAATTCCGCTGATAAGCATTCAACGAGATATTCCAGATGTAAACTTATGTGGCTTGTTGAACTGCTTGTAACCTTTTAACTTGTTTTATCCTCCCAACCTTGACACTTGCGCTCCAACGCCCTCACTCTCCCCTTGAGCTAGCCGATGCTGGGTAATTCATTCAAGAAAAACTCAATCTTGAACAACAACAGATATCTGGTCCTAACCAGACTTATCCAGTGCTTGTCTGTCTGTCTCTACAACACAAAATTCTCCTTTCTTGCTCCTCCTTTCCCTTGATTGTAGATGCCCCCGCCTCCCATCGTCTTGATCTTTTAGCGATGTATTTTTCATAGGAACAGTGAGGGTTGGTAACTGCCCGACCTAACTATTTCTTGAGAACTAGTTTCCATCGCCCTCTTGACAGATATTTCTCATGAAATTATAACAATTTCTTTCCTTACCATATTTCCATCACTACATTTCTTTTAATAAATTAAAACATAATTTCTAATTACATGAACTTAAATAAGTAAAAAAAAGAATATTCACATTCACAAGATATCACAATATTAATAAAATGTAAAAATTAAACATGTATTCACACGATGCTTTTTGTTATTTGATAAATGTCATCATAATTTCATAGATATATTAGATAAATGTGAACAAATAAAAGCATATTTGTATGATACCATTTTTTATTTGATAATTTGCATGTAATTTCATAATTATATTAAGTAAATGTGAAAAGGTAAACATATATTTAGAGATGTCATCCAATCAACATTTGAAATTTGACCCATTAATGTAGACAGAAAAGACAACTAAAATATGCCAAAATAATATTTAAATTAAAAGAAAATTTCATTACAAATATTTAAAAATAAGCTCATTAGAATTAATTCTTCTCTTAAAAATCAAGATTCTCTTTTGTAAATTAGTTTTAACAAAATGATTTTTTAGATTGGAATTATGTTAACGATTACCCATTTAAATAATATAAATTTTATTAACATTGAATTGCAATTCCTGACCATTCTTTCCCCCACTATTTTTACAATAGTGCATTAATCAACTACAATGATGGGAATTTATCTTTTCCTTTCAATCTCTCTCTAACAAACTTGGGTTTCTCACTCGATATTTTTTTTTTTTTCCCTTCAATTGACACAACCACCATACATCATCCTTTTGTAAATCATGTTAACTTCTATTGAACATTATAATTCACCATTCCATGAGGTCGTGTGATGCACTGCTGGTGATAACCATTACTTCTTTCTCTAGCATGTGTTTCAAATATTTAAACTTGCATTTCCATGAAGCACTATGATCACGTCTTCATAATTTTCCTGTACTTACAAAGTAGTAAAATATCGTAGCAACCTTCTAATTCTAGTTCTCCTACAACAAGAACATATTACAAAGGTATAACTATATTGTACCGTATTATCCTTGCTCTTCTGTTGCATAATTTATCTCTCTTGTATATGGCAGGTTAGGTCCTAAGGTTGCAGAAATTCCACTGAGGGTATATTATACTAATGCTACTTGGTTGTCCTACATAAAATTCGCTTCAAAGGAATTTAACAAGTCATGGCTAGTCCTCTATCCAATTTCCCATTGCATATAAATAGGAGAACGGACCAGAATTGTTAAACATTTTCCTTGGCGGGTAGGTGCTACTGGAATTTCGACTTTCCACGGTTCCTACTAGATATACCATTACTATTTCCAAGATCTAGATTTTTATTGAGCCCTCTTTTAGCTTATGATACCCGTGAGGTTGTATCCTTACATATTTCACTAATATTTGTGTTAGGGGATTTGCATTGCAGTGTAATACACTAACTTCTTTTCTCAAATGTGAACCGTCAGAAGTGTATAGATATATAAGCTAATCTACGCCCTTTTCCTATTTTCAGTTGTAGTCTAGAACTTGGGTGGTGGCGTACGTCTTGATATAAATACACATTGGTCATTTTAATTTTTGTTTTTACTTATTACAATTCCAATGGTTTTCAAGGAACGATAGTGGACGCGCATAGAAATTGGCCACGTCCTCCCTGCCCATGTGGGTATCACATGGATGTCAGTCCTCGGAAATTACGAACGATGGGGATGCTATTGTACTCATCCAATGATGATACTCCCTCCACTAAAACCTAACCTAAAACGTGCAAAAAGCGTAACTCTTCGCTTGGAAATTTCTTTTTGTTTTCTTTTCCTTGCTGGTCAAGTGATGTCGAGCTCTCATAGTGCCATCGTGGGAGGTGTTGGTAACCCAGAAACTGTCGATTTTTACCAACTTTCGTGTTCTTATCAACCCACGCTCAATCGTACGAATATCACGGGTATGTTGAGCAACACAGTGACGTTACTTATTTACACACCATTTTCTTGTATATGGGTTTGTAGTTGGCTTCACTTCCTACATGTCGCACCAAAGGTATTTTTTTTCACCACTGCGATAACCCCAGTTCGTTTCCCTTTGAGAGAAACATGTCCCCTTATCTCGAACATCTTTCCATTTTCTCCCTTGTAACTTCATATTTGTTGGAGCAAATAACACGCATTTTAAATTAAATAATCATACACAGCACACATAAAAACATAAAAAAATAACACAAACATTTTAACCTGCTTCACCCAACCAATCTGGCTACATCCACCAAACAAGAGGCATCGGCAATCTTAATATTCAACAGGAGATTACAACAATTTATGTCCTCGCACACTCTGAGCACCGCTCTGCTCAAATATCCTCTACGGGCTTACATTTTTATAGCTTGGAGTAGAAAACTGAATCATAAATTCTCTCACAACAAATATAGGAAGCAATAACTCCTCCTCAGGAATAACTGGAGCTAACTTAGCAACAAATCCTATTGTTGTCACATTCATGAGATTTTTTCCAAAATTAATTAATAGAAAAATTTCAACAATCTCCACCTTGACAACAATTAGCCTGATACCTGTTCCTTTATTATTTTATCTTTTTTGCAAGCCAAGAGAAGCCAGACACCAACATAGCTTCTCTAACAAAACTGGTTTCGTGAACATGTCTTCATAGTTTTCCTTTGTATGCACTTTTTCAAGAGAGACACCCCTTTTAGTGATAACCTGTCTTACAAAATGGTACTTGATAGGTATATTCTTCGATTTACTATGATAGGTCGGATTCTTAGCCAAATGAATTGCACTTTGACTATCACAAAATAACTTGATGTTGTCCTGTAGCCTACCAAACTCACCAAACAAACCTTTCAACAAAATCGCTTCTTTGCAAGCATGTGAAGCAGCTATATATTTTGCTTCAGTAGTGGATAAAGCAACAATGTTCTGTAGCTTTGACATCCAACTAATAGCTCCACATGCAAGAGTAAAGACATACCCTAATGTTGACCTTCTCTTATCCAAATCACCTGCAAAATCGGAATCAACATATCCGCAAACAAATTCACTACTCCTGTTATAAGTGATACAATAATCACTTGTGCCTCTCAAATACCGAAGCACCCATTTCGCTGCTGACCAATGTTCTTTTCCTGGGTTTGCCATATACCTGCTGACAACCCCAACTGCATGTGAAATATCTAGTCGAGTACAAACCATCACATACATTAAACAACCTACTACATTGGCAGATGGAATTCGAGACATATATTCTTTTTCTTCATTTGTATTAGGACATAAACTAGAAGAAAACTTAAAATGGAAAGTTAAAGCTTCACATTGTTCATACCAAACCTCAAGAGTATTTTCAATATACTTCTGTTGTGATAGCCACAACTTACCATTGCTCCGGTCTCTGAAAATCTCCATGCCCAAAATATGTCTTACTGCTCCTAGGTCTTTTATATCAAATGTCCTAGCCATCTGAGCCTTTAACCTGTGGATCTCTATTATGCTTTTTCTTGCTAAAAGCATATTGTCAACATACAACACTAAGATAATGAACATGCCATTACTTAAATTTTTAAAGTAAACACAATGATCATATTCACTTCTCATATAATTTTGACTCATCATGAAAGAATCAAATTTCTTGTACCATTGTCGAGGCGACTGCTTTAGACCATACAATGATTTCTTGAGCCTGCAGACAAATTTCTTGTTGCGATTTTGAACAAACCCTTCCAGTTCTTCCATGTAAATCTCCTCATCTAAATCTCCATGTAAAAAGGCATTTTTAACATCTAGTTGTTTTAATTCTAAATCAAGTAAAGCAATTAATGCTAACACAATTCGAATTGAAACAATTTTTACAACTGGTGAAAATATCTCATGAAAATCAATGCCTGCTTTATGAGAAAAACCTTTTGCAACCAGCCTTGCTTTGTACCTGTCCTTTGTATCATCAACACCCCTTTTCAATTTGTAAACCCATTTACATTCCACAGTTTTTCTGTCTTTAGGAAGTTCTACCAGATCCCATGTGCCATTCTTGACTAATGCCATCATCTCGTCCTTCATAACTTCTTTCCACTTTTCACTTTTAGAACCTTCTACGGCTTCCTGATAGCATAAAGGTTCATCATCATTAGCGGTTAAAGCCATTGAAGTAACATAATCATCATACCTTTTAGGAGGACATTTGATTCTTGTGGACCTTCTTAAAGATATTTTTGGTACTTCCACAATTTGTTGATTATTATCTGTAGGAACTTCTTCATGATATGCATCTGAAACATGTTCATGAGCTACATCTGAAACTTGTTCATATTCTGCATTTGAAACTTGTTCACCTTGACTATCATCAGTATTTGAACTGGTTTCAAACTGAATGTGTTGAAGCTTAGATACATTATCTTGTTTCAATTTATCATCTACATCTGGATTTTCAAGTGAAGATTCATTAAACTTAACATCTCTGTTAATGATGATCTTGTGAGTAGTAGGATCCCACAATCTGTATCCCTTAGTCCCACCACCATATCCAACAAAGATATATCTTTTTGATTTAGGATCTAATTTAGAACACTGATGTTTCGGAACTAGAGCATATGCATCACAAAGATGGCCTTTCCATACCTCTTGAGGAATTTTGCATCCTATTGCAGTTGATGGTGATCGATTTATCAAATAGCAAGCTATAAAAACCACTTCTTTCCACAATTCCTTCTGCAAATTGACGTTACTAAGCATACTTCTTGCTCTCTCTAAAAGACTCTTGTTCATGCGTTCAAGAACTCCATTTTGCTGATGAGTATATAAAATGGTTTTATGTCTTTCGATCCCAGCGTCCTTGCAATAAGTATAAAATTCCTTTGAAGTAAACTCAC
The DNA here is from genome assembly GCA_000404065.3 of Pinus taeda. Lineage (NCBI taxonomy): Eukaryota > Viridiplantae > Streptophyta > Pinopsida > Pinales > Pinaceae > Pinus > Pinus taeda. Next base: position 134,390 of record APFE030803659.1, read on the forward strand.
CACCATTGTCAGTTCTTAAACATTTAATGGTTCTTCCAGTGATGTTTTCAACTAATTCTCTAAACTGTTTGAAAACTATAAATACATCAGACTTCTTCTTTAACATGTAGACCCACACTTCTCTAGAGAAATCATCAATAAAAGATACAAAATATGACGATCTTCCATATGAGGTTGTAGGAGATGGACCGCAAACATCAGAATGGATATAATCAAGGATTCCCTTACTAGTATGTTTTCTAGTTTTAAACTTCTACTTGCTTTGTTTCCCAAATAGACAATGTTTGCAGGAATCTATCTTAATAAACTTTAAATTAGGAAGTAACCTACGATCAAATAAAATATTTAAACCTCTTTCGCTCATATGGCCCAACCTTTGATGCCATAAACGAATAGAATTGATGTCGTTTTCAGATAGTAAGAAACATGATCTAACTCTGTTCTTCCTTGTCACTATGTATTTTCTGTTGCAAGTGTGTTCATGATTTTTCCTTTAGGATTATGAGATTCCCTTAACTATATATAGATAAGTTATTTAATCTATTTCCCATTTTCCCTTAACTTTTGGGTCAACGTTGACAAGTTTAGCTTAATATCTCCGTTATGTTTTATACTCAAAATGATAGGTTCTATCATTATTTAATACCCGTGAATAACTTGATAGCATTTAGAGTTGGAAATAATAATCCAAACCACCATTGTGTCTCTATTTGAAGATGGAAGGACTGAAGCCAGGTGTGAACCATTCTGAAACGCATCAAGGAGTTTAAAGCAGTAAATGTAGTTTGGTAAATAGATATGGGCAAGCATTCATTCAAAGACTATCGTCCACACTCGAGAAACACTCGTGCGATTCTAATTACACTCAATAACAACCTCATATTAATTACTTTGCTCTATCATGAATTAAATGTAAAATCATATATTGAGTTATATATGAATGTAAAAGTTATTTTGTAATAGGTTAGAGAGTAAGAGGTTAGAGAAAAAGAGAGCCCAAGTCTCTGGGTAGAAAATGGTGGAGCAAATTTTGGTGGGGGGATGCGTGAAATTTTAGTTTTTACTTAGTGAATGGGTCACAACCTCCTACTTTGTTATTTTTTCCCTGAGTGAATATTATTCATTAAGTCTTTAAAATAGCTCTGCAGTGCATGAAGGTTTGCCCATTGCGGGAAGGTAGTTGCGCGAAAGTAGCTTGGCGATGGGTGAAGCTAGCTGCCGGAAAGTAGTTTCGCTAAAGTCATAGCTTTCTACCCCTCCCAGAAAATTAAATTTACTAAATATTTATAACATGGTATCAGGGTAGGTTAAATATTGTGAGTGTAAATACAAGTTTTTTTGTGAGAAATAAGAATTTTTTTGAGGGCAGATTGTTTTTAGCATATTTACCAATAGATAGAAAGTTCTAGTTGCTATTTCTAACATGGTATCATAGTGGGTTAAATATTGTTAGTGTAAAAAAAGTGTTTTTACTAGCGCTAAGAATTGTTTTGAGGGAAGATTATTTTTAGCATATTTAACAACAGATAGAAAGTTCTAATTGCCAGAAAGTAGTTTGCTAAAGTCATAACTCTCTACCCCCCGCCAGAAAATTAAATTTACTAAATATTTCTAACATGGTATCAGAGCGGGTTAAATATTGTTAGTGTAAAAACAAGTGTTTTTACTAGCAGTAAGAATTGTTTTGAGGGCAGATTATTTTTAGCATATTTACTAGCACGTAGAAAGTTTTTTTTTTATGCTCATAAATGCCAACATCAAGCACAATCTTGACTAATCCTCAAATACCTCAGTTTAATGGAAAAAATTATGATTATTGGGCTATTACAATGAAGGCCCTATTTTCTTCTCAAGACATTTGGGATTTGGTGGAGAATGGTTTTCAAGCACCAGCAGATGCAACAACATACAATGCCTTATTTCAACAAGAAAAAGATGTGTTAAGGGACAACAACAAGAAGGATTCAAAAAACCTGTTTTATATTTTCCAAGCGGTTCATGAAAGTATTTTCCCAAGGGTTGCAACAACAACAAAGTCCAAGAAAGCATGAGACACGCTTCAGACAGCCTACCAAGGCATGGCAAAAGTGAAGACAACAAAGCTGCAAATTTTGAGAAGAGATTTTGAAACACTTTCTATGAAAGAGTTTGAAAATATAGACTTATTTTTTACACATGTAATTGGGCTGGTTACTCAAATCAGGTCTCATGGTGAGACACTTGAGGAAAGAAGAATAGTTGAAAAAGTTTTGAGAAGTTTTGAGAAGTTTGCCAGCAAGGTTTGAGGTCATTGTTGTGGCCATAAAAGAGAGAAAGGATCTCTCATAGTTCTCAGTAGATGAGCTTAATGCATTAATTATTTCTCATGAACATAGACTGAATAGAACTACAAGCTCCTCATTGGAGCATGCCTTCAAGACACAAGTATCATTTGGTCAAGGTTGAGGCAGAGGAAGATCATAGGCTAAAGGAAGAAGAAGAAGCCCACACAGAGGTGGAAGAATTAGCCCTTCAAGCTCAAAATGAAGAGGCAACAATAAAAATCCAAGTCAAGGCCCAAGCCAAAATTAAGCACAAGGTTAGAGATATGATGAATCTCAAGTTCAATGTCATTACTATAAGCAGTATAGTCATTATGCAAATGAATGTAGAAAGAAGAAATATCACATTAGTAACAAAAAAAGTGTAAATTTCACAAGAGAAAATCAGAACCATGATCGCATGTTATTAGCTTGTAATGTAGCATAAGAAAAACAGAGTGATATATGGTATCTAGATTCAGGGTGTAGCTACCACATGTCAAGAAAGATAGAAATGTTTTCTAATCTACATGAAAGTGTGAAATATGAAGTAACATTAGCGACTGATAGCAAAGTCTCTGTCATGGGAAAAGGAATATTTAATATCCTAACAAAGAAGGGGGAGAAAAAATACATCTCAGATGTTTACTTTGTCCCCGTTCTGAAACATAATCTCATGAGCATTGGACAACTCATGCAGAAAGGATATAATGTCTTCTTAAAAAATGATGTGTGGATAATTTTGGATAGGCCTCCAAGCAAATAGTTGATTGCAAAGGTTCAGATGACAAAAAATAACATGTTTCCCTTAAAAATAATATCAGATTTGTAGAAATAATGTGCACAAGCACAACTATCTATGAACTCACAAGAAGATGGAAGAAAAGAGGCAGTTGTCACACAAGTAAAATTTGAAGCAGAGGTAAAAGATGAAAACTGGTTATGGCACTTGAGATTTGGACATCTCAACTTTGGAGGTTTGAATTCGCTGCATAGGAAATGCATGGTGAAGGGACCGCCGCTCATGGAAAAACTAGACAACATATTTGAAGGATGTATCTTGGGCAAGCAACATAGAGAGACATTTCCAGCAGGAAAGTCAGTCAGGGAAAAGGAACCTTTGGATATTGTCCACTTAGATTTATGTGTGCCAATGCAGACACCATCAATTGGTGGCAATCACTATGTATTGACCTTCATTGATGACTACACAAGGAAGACATGGGTCTTTCTCCTAAAGTACAAAAGTGAAGTGTTTGAGCGCTTTTGCCAATACAAGGTTCTTGTTGAAAAGCAAAGTGGACACTATATCAAAGTCCTTAGGACTAAAAGATGTGGAGAATACATCTCAAATGACTTCCTTCAATTTCGTAGGGAGCATGGAATTTACAAGCAATTTACAACAAGATATACACTACAGCAAAATGGTGTGGTAGAAAGGAAGAATATGACCCTTATGGGGATAAAAATGAGCATGTTGAAGGCAAAGTATTTGCCAAATGACTATTGGGCTGAAGTTGTTGCTTGTGCAGCATATATATTGAATAGATGTCCAACCAAAAGCATCTAGAACATTTTTCTTGAAGAGGCATGGAGTGGAAGAAAACAAAAAGTCACTCACATGAGAGTTTCTGGATGTGTGGTGTATGCTCATGTCCTTGATGAGTTAAGGAAGAAGTTAGATAGCAAGCGGGAGAAATGTATATTTGTTGGATACAATGATGAATCCAAGGCATACAAGCTCCACAATCCATCAACCAAGAAGGTCATAATTAGTAGAGATGTGTAGTTCATAGAAGAGGGAGCATGTGATGGAAGTTTAGAAAAGACAGTCAATGTCAAAACATGCATACCACATGAGGAAAAAGAGGAATTAACAGCAACAAGTAATTCCTCAACAGTGGCTCCCTCTACTCCTATTCAAGTGCGTCAAAGTAAGTAGCAAGCAATGCCATCAACAAATAATAGGACAATTTTGTGCAGCCAAGCAAGTGCTTCTCCAATCACACCGCAAAGTGCGACACCAAGTGACATGTCAAGCCCATCTTTAGCAAGCACAAGAAGACCAAAGTTCAGAAATTTAAATGAAATTTATGAGCAAGATGAAGTTGATAGTGGCACAGGTCTGAATTCCTTATTTGCATTATTTTATCATGTAGATGACCCAATCCACTTTGAAGATGCAATGAAAGAAGAAAAATGGGTTGCAAAAATGGAGGAAGAAATAGAAGCAATAGAAAGGAATGATTAATGGGAGTTAGTGAGCCTTCCGAAAGGAAAACATGTTGTTGGAGTGAAGTGGGTCTATAAGACCAAAAGCAACATTGAGGGAAAGATTAAAAGGCACAAAGCAAGGCTAGTTGTCAAAGGATACAAGTAGTAGCATGGAAGAGATTATGCAGAGACGTTCGCGCCAGTCACACGAATGGAGATAGTGCATGTAGTTGTGGCGATTGTGGTGTAACACAAATGGATATTGTATCAAATGGATGTAAAATTAGCATTCTTGAATGGAGTGTTGAAAGAGGAAGTGTATGTCACAAAACTGCCTGGTTATGAGATTGAGGGCCGAAAAGACAAAGTATATCAGCTGAGGAAAGCTCTTTATGGGTTGAAGCAAGCACCACGTGCATGGTACATCAAGATAGATGCTTACTTGTTGGATAATGGTTTCGACAAATGTGACGATGAGCCTACACTCTACATCAAAGAGAGCGAAGGTAAGATTCTCATTGTCGTCTTATATGTAGATTATTTGATTTTTCCAAGTGATGATTTCCTCATCGTTGATTTCAAACAAGTCATGAAGAGTGAATTTGAAATGATTGAATTAGGATTGTTAAGATATTTTTTGGGCATAGAAGTGAAGCAAACAAAAAATGGCATTTTCATCTCTCAAGCAAAGTATGCGGTAGAAATAGGTTTAGAATGCAGAACAACAAGTTTGCGCCAACTCCAATTGTCATAGGGTTGAAGTTGAGCAAAGAAGATTGCAGCAGCAATGTCAATATGACATTATACAGAAGCATGATAGCTAACTTGATGTATTTGACTACCACTAGGTTGGATATAATGTATGAAGTAAGTTTGGTGTCAAGGTTTATGGAGACACCCAAGGAGACACATTAGCAAGTAGCGAAAATGATTCGGAGGTATGTCAATGGGACAAAACAGTATGGCATTTTGTACATAGCAATAAGTGATTTTAGGTTGGTTGGTTACACTGATGGTGAATGGGCGGGCAATGTCGATGATAGAAAAAGCATGACAGGATATGTTTTTCATTTGGGTTCCCAAGCCATTTCATGGGCCTCCATGGAGTAGCTAATAGTGTCACCGTGAACAGGAGAAGCTGAATATGTCGCAACAACAACAACAATGTGTCAGGCCGTTTGGATGAGAAGGTTGTTGAGGGATCTTTGTCATCACCAAGAGGGAGTGGCAACCAGTTTCTGTGATAACACCTCAGCAATTGCATTGTCAAAGAATTATGTCTTCCACAAGAGGACCAATCATATTGATGCTAAATATCATTTTAGTAGAGACTTGATTAACAATGATGAAATTGTGTTTTAACACTGTAAGTCAGAGCAACAATTTGCTGTTATTTTCACAAAGCCATTGGTAGGTGAAACTTTTGTTTATCTCAAAAACTATTTGGGAATTTTCAATGGCGACAATTGTGATTAGGGGGGAGTGTTGGAAATAATAATCTCAACCACTGCAATAAACATCCTGACAATAGCCATAATTTTTAGACACATGTTTGTAGGATTGTGTCTCTATTTGAAGATCGAAGGACTGAATCCAGGTGTGAACCGTTCTGAAACGTAACAAGGAATTTAAAGCAATCAATGCACTTTGGTAAATAGATATCTACAAGCATTCATTCAGATACTATTGCCTACACTCTAGAAACACATGCACGATTCTGATTACACTCAACAACAACATCATATTAATTACTTTTCTCTGTCATGAATTAAATATAAAATCATATGTTGAGTTATATATGAATGTAAAATTCATTTTGTAATAGGTTAGAGAGTAAGAAGTTAGAGAAGAAGAGATTGCAAGTCTGTAGGGAGAAAATGCTGGAGCAAATTTTGGTGGGCACGTGAAAACAAGATTTACAGTATTTTACTGTGTTATTCTAAGTGAAATTTTAGTTTTTACTTAGAGAATGGGCCAGAACCTCATGTGAATGTATTTTCATGTCTTGGAATTTAATACTAATTTTTTTATTGTGTTGCTCGAAGCCTACTTTATTATTTTTGCCATGATTGAATTTTATTTATTAAGTCTCTGAAATAGCTCCATAGTGTGCGAAGGTAGCTATGTGAAATCAACTTTGTGGTGCGTGAAGGTAGCTGCGCAAAAGTAACGAACCCTGAAAGTAGCTTTGCGAAAGTCATAATTCTTTGCCTCTCCGTGAAAATTAAATTTACTAAATATTTCTAACATTTAGAAAATCTCTTCTACACTTTAATAAACACCTATCCCAATTATCGATTGGGATCCTTTATGTGTATATGATTTCTTGAGTTCCATATTGTCCAGAAAAAATATGATACAACTATTTATCAAACTCTTATACTTCTAATATTCTATGTGTGATTTTTTTTTATTTGACCCAATGCATGAATTTTCTAAATTGGCATCTTAAACTTATTTATTTCTTAGTTAATTTAAAAATATTATTTATCCTATTTTCAATGCCAACCACGTTAATTTTGTAGTATTGTGGATTTACTTTATCATCTAAAGACTGTTTGTTCCATAGATAGTTATTCTCCCATTACCTTTTCTCTCATAAAGTTGTTGCACACACTACTCACAATATTCTATTTTTTCGTTTCAATTTAATACTTAAGAGATATTTTAATATAAATACTTATGGATATGCTTTTGAAATTGACTTCGTATATAGGTAATAGTGGTAACATATGTGCCTTCCGATGCATCCATATAAATCTTACATACAAATAACGGTGACATACTTTATTTTCAATGTATGCATATCGATTTGTTTCATATTCAGTATTCATTCCAGATAAAATGAAAAACAATTGTATGCGATATTTTAGTATATTCAACCTTGTATAGACATGCGTCATTTCACCATGCTATTAGTATCTATTACTACATGCTAATACACTTTTTAAAACAGTAATAATACATAAACAAAATTTCAATGTTAATCGTAATTAAGGCTCAAGAAGTATTCCGTAACAATCATGTTCCTCCCAACTATGAACGGTGTTTCATAGTTTTCCCTGAGCCAAGACTTTTTTGCTTCCTGCAACCAAATCCCCTCTTTGATTCTTAAGGTGGTTCACTTTATCACAATTATTTATTCCACTATACTTAGTATTTATTTCCTACTAAGTGGTTAACATAATATTTATCTCCCATTATGTTAATCTTGTTAATTATTCTCTCCTACATATTTTTCGAAGACTTTTAAGGAAGGTCCAACATGTGGACTTAAACACCAATATATTTTCATAAGATAGAAAGAAGTCTTTTGAAACTGTAGTGCATTATCCCAAATATTCTCAATCCATTTATTTATTGTTTCACATAATCATAAATTAATTACTTCGTCACATGAGTTTCATCATGATTTTCATTGATTACATCTAATAATAGTTCAATGTATAAAAATGGTACTGATATAAAACACTGAGTCCTAGGGGTGTTACGTCTTCCCCCCCTTTAAATAAAACATTTTCCTTGGTGTTCCCTTCCATATTTTCTTAAGATGGAAAGGAAATGCCTCTTGCATTTGTTTTTTCATTCCTACAATGACCCTTCAACACCAAGTGTTTCTTTCCACATTTCTCTCTTTTGATTGGTGGTTCCACTTTAAAGCACATGTAATTTTATATTTATTATGTGAAATATGTTCTTTGTATTTTCCTTTATTGCACCTGCACCCAAAAAAACTATCTATATGCATCCAAACATGATTAGTAACATCGATATAGAATCACAATAATACCATTGATTCTTTTCGTAAATTTGTTTTCTGCTCTACCAAGTGACATGGGTGTTCTTTAATGCAACATTCAACATATGGAATTGCAACTTTTCCTATCATATTACTAATAATTACTAGATTTATTGCATTATTTTATTTTATAATGTTATTTTGACGACATTGTATGCATCTATCATGCATACTTAAGTGTATGCTTATAGCTTACTACTTCAAGCCACTTCCATGGTTGTCATAATTTTTTGGCTCTCTTTAAAAGTGAACCTAGTCAAGTCTATTGTGATCGTTATGCTACTTATTTCCATATCCTTCCATAATCTGATGGAAGTGTCTTAGGAAGTATTCAGGAACAAGCACGCCCCTCCCAACTATGAACGGTCTTTCATAGTTTTCCCTGAGCCAAGACCTTTTTGCTTTCTGGAACCAGATCCCCCCTTTGATTCTCAGGTGGTTCATCTTATCATGATGCTTTATTCCGCTATACTTAGTATTTATTTCCTACTAAGTGATTAACATAATATTTATCTCCCATTATGTTAATCTTGTTAATTATTCTCTCCTACATATTTTTAGAATAATTTTAAGGAAGTTCCAACGTGTGGACTTAAACACCAATAGATTTTCATAAGCTAGAAAGAAGTCTTTTGAAACTCTAGTGCATTATCCTCAATATTCTCAATCCATGTATTTATTGCTTCAAATAATCATAAATTAATTACATCGTCACGTGAGTCTTGTCATGGCTTTCATTGACATTACATCTAATAATAGTTCAATGCCTAAAAATGGTAACGATATAAAAGGAAAAGTCCTAGGGGTGTTACATCTTTCGCCCTTTAAATAAAACATTGTCCTTGTTGTTCCCTTCCATATTTTCTTAAGATGGAAAGGAAATTCCTCTTGCATTTATTCTTTCATTCCTACAATGTCCCTTCAACACCAAGTGTTTCCACATTACTCTCTTTTGAATGGTGGTTCCACTTTAAAGCACATGTAATTTTATATTTATTATGTGAAATATGTTCTTCGTATTTTACTTTATTTCACCCGTACCCAAAAAAACTATCCATATACATCCAAACATGATTAGTAACATCGATATAGAATCACAATAATACCACTGATTCTTTTCGTAAATTTGTTTACCGCTCTACTGACTGACATGGGTGTTATTTAATGCAACATTCAACACATGGAATTGCAACTTTTCCTTTCATATTACTAATAATTACTAGATTTATTGCATTATTTTATTTTATAATGTTATTTTGACCACATTGTATGCATCTATCATGCATACTTAATTGTATGCTTATAGCTTACTACTTCAAGCCACTTCCATGGTTGTCATATTTTTTTTGGCTCTCTTTAAAAGTGAACCTAGTCAAGTCTATTGTGATTGTTATGCTACTTATTTCCATATCCTTCCATAATCTGATGAAAACATGAAGACAGGAATACATAATTCACAATACCAGTGAAGATAAATAAGTAATTTCCTTTTATCTAAGTCCTTAATTTTTCCCAGTTTTGCTTGCATTATAGGTTTAATCTGAGAATTATGTGCATCTAACTCTTGAATATAACAGTTGAGCCTTTTACTTGTGCATTTCTATGAGCATCAACTCACAATATGTTGGAAAATTATTCTCATTGATTCCAAATATCTTCATACTTATGTATGTGTTTTATTTTAAGACAATATATTACTAGCCAAAATTAAGTTTAAGGAATTTCTTTCCTGATTTGGATGTGTCAACTAGAAATTTTTGTTTTAATGTTTTGCCACCCTGTTGGGTAACTCCCGTATTTCCTATCAATATTCCCAGCTTCTCTGGTGACATCACTACCATGCACCCATTTATAACCAATTTTGGTTCAACAAACATCTACTATGTGCAATTTCCAACATAACCACAATGTGGATTTCTAATCCTATACCATTTTGAGACCAGTTGATTCTTAGGATTGATACCTATCAAGGATTTTATTTTCCCGTTGTTAGGGTGTATTGCAATTTTGTCAGAGGATTTAGATGTTTCACGCTTAATTTTAGCTTTGGTCTATTTTATGTTTACATGTTTATGCGCAAGGGTCATGGTTTTTTAATATTTTAAACACTATTTATGAGTGCCTTTGTATTTTTCTATTTCCTTGGGTAGTTAGAATGACATTATTACTATTATTTTCATATTGATACTCTCCAATTATCCTACGTATGTTGTTATTTTTGTGAATGAGTTTTCCTTCATCCACAATTTACGATAATATTATCTTTCATCCTGGCTATACATATATCTATATATATATATATATATCTATATAATAATATATATATATATATATATATACACACACAACAAATATTTCGCATAGGTTAATGTTCACATTTTTCCTTAAGGTAACCTTCTAGCCACCAATTTCCTTGGTTACCATTTTTTCCTTATATCCCATATATACCTTTAAAATGACACTCACAGTGATCCCTTATGAAGTAAATTGGAGTGTCACACTTCCATATAGTTTGTACTTATTTTACAGGCAAGCATAGGGTTCCCATGATTGTAATCGCTATGTTTGATTGTTGAAGTTTTTTCCTTCTGTATGCTTTACCTATAACATCCTACTAGTTCTAGGGTTCAAACACTTATTTTTACTTGGTTGCATGAATGTAGAGTTTACCCAGCAAATCTCTGGAATATGTGTGTCCCTTCAAATTGCAAGTGCTAATTTGTACATGTGCAAGAATAAATCATAATTTCATGTAAGATTCTCAATGTCATTCACAAGGTTTTGACTAAATAGTTAAAACACTACATGTTTTTGGATGTTAGCTTTATGTTTTCATTTGCCTAATTTCTATAGTGAAATTATCCATTTGAATAACTTTATGATGTTATAGCACATGATTGTTTTTTTATTGTAAGATTCCCTAAAAGCATGAAATGTGAATTTGTAGTATATTTTCCACATGATTCATGAAGGTTTAAGAAACTTTCTAACATAGTGCTTGGATTAGGGTCCATTGCTTGAATCTAAGGGGGATATTGCAATATTCTTGATTTCTCTAGATTGATTATATAAATATAGGAATATAAAATATTCCCAAGTCTAATGATGAAATATATATGATGAAATATGAATAATTATCAATTTTAGTATTAGCAGAACTTCAATCATGTTGGGATAATAATTCAATCGTGTCAAAATAATAACAACCCCTGCATATGGTACACACCTACAAGTCATTCATTTCACCCTATATAAGACACCTCACAAGACATTATGTTTATGTGACAAGACTTTACAGTGGTGACTCCTTTCATGATGGGATGAAAATTGTGTTCTTTCAGCCAAGCATTCCAATTTTATGGAGTTAATTCTTCGTCTCTGACATCAAAAACATGCTTCTGCCAAAAATCATTAGAAGCATTTTCCAAAAGTTATAATGTACCAATATAAGTTTTCAACCCTTCCCGATAACATATTTTAAGTGTCTGATAAGGAATTTCCACATGGGAACCATACGCGAAATTTGGAAGGAATTGCAATAGTATATGTTATAAGTTAGGTATACATTTTATAAATAAGCCAAACACAACAATTAGGGCCCTCCCAAACAAAGATAGATTAATACCCCACCTCATTCATGTGCAATATTTACTACTGACTAGCTTTGTCATTGTTTTCTCCAATCCATTGTTAACATCATTATTTCAGTAGTGCTTAGATTAACATATAATTGATCATATTTCTTGGTTGGGTTCCTCAATGAAGACATAGCAACATTATGATGGCATCTTGTTATACATGTTGGGATAGAGTCCCCTAGGGTCAATTTTGTAAATAGTTTTGTTATTTTTGTAAATTCTCTGCATTTTGAGTAGCAGAGCGTGAAGGTCGTTAGAAGTCAAAGGGGCTTTAGGAAGGTCAAAGCCCCTTAGTGTGTTGGAAGTTAAGTTGTTTTGTGACCCTCCCATGGTTCGTGAACCATGGTGTTTTAAAAGAAGATGATATAAAAGAGTGTTATGAGGTCATAGGGAACGAGAGAAGATAGCGAAGAAGAGAGGTAGGTAATTTTTGGTCTATATTTCCTACTCTATACCTAACCAAAGGGGGAGGCTCCTACAGCTGTGTGTGCGGAGACCTTGGTAAGTCCGTAGCTGAGTGTGAGGACCCCTGTAGATATGTGTGCAGGGAAGAAAGAGTCTGTAATAGAAGAATAGAACATAATAAATATTATTTGGGAGACATATTTGTGTGTTCATGCATTTATGTTTACTTCTTCATTTACAACAAATTCACTCTGTTTATTGAAATTATCATAAGAAGCACTTAAGAGATGCGTGAAAGTGGTAGATTGTTTAGCCCGATGTTATGAATGTTTAAAGAAATCGACATAGAGTTAGAATCTGCTATCTATAAGTTAGTATAATTTTTGTGTTTCAAGGGTTGGTGTTCGCGAAGGTTGGTATAAATACCTAGGAGTAATAGAAGCCCATCACACAGACCTTTGGATGTAGAAAACTTGTTCTTTCATCCCCCAATACTACCTCAGGTGATACTACAGCCTCCACTACATGGGTTATTGGTGAAAGGGTTGGAAATGTAGGGCTTTGATGGTTGGCACAACTAACTTTGAACCTGGGTCCAGACCCCTTCAAACCAAAAAATGGTTTCATTGTTGGGACTAGGATTTGTCTAAGGAATGTTTGATGTCGAATAAATGGTTCCCAAATAAGAAGGAGATCGAGACGTGGATAGACCAGAATCTGCACGAATTTGTGGCCTAAGAAAATAGGAACCTGTGACTGTTGAAGGAAGATTTGCTGAATAGATACTTATATACAGACAAAAGAAAATTTTTCTTCTTCTCTTTTCCATGCAAATTACAGGAGTGGTTGTCTAAACTAGCTGATATTCAAGGTATGTGGAAGTTGGATAACCCTATTGTGTGGACTCCAAAGTTGGTAAGGCACTTGGAAGACTCAAAAAACAAGATCACGAGGGATTTTGATTATTGGATTGATAGAATTTTGGGTGGTTTCATTATTGAGTTCATGATCAATACATATGTTAGTTATAATGAAGTTGAACACCGTTTCTTTAAAGGACCCAGAGGTAAGTATCTGAAGTCCCTGAAAACTTGGATTAAAATTCTATTGTGGGAGAAAAGGGTTATGCCATTGAATTAATGTTTAGAAGACATTTGATGCAAACTACTTGAAGTGGAAAGACATTTAGAAGAGATCTATATTCAGGTGTTGAGTGCGGTCCTCTATTGGGAGCATTTGATAGTGATGAATAAAGTAGTATTCTGAAAACACCTCAAGATGCATTGTAGATGGTAAATTAGGGTAACACAGGAATACCACATCCATCCACTCCACCTCCATGATCACCTTCGCCTAACATGCCTACACCTACACCTCCACCTCCACCTCCATTATTCAACATGGAGAATACTATGAAGATGCCCATATTCAAGGGTTTAGGGACAAAAGACCCTGAAGAGTTTTGGTTCGTAGCCAATGTTGCGTGGAAATTATATAAGATTACAAATGATGACCTGAATAAAGTGCAATTGGTCACAACATTACAAGACTGAGCGGTAATGTGGTATATTAAATATTGTTCAACTCATCCAAATGCGATGTTTAAGGAAACAAAGGAAACAATGGACACAATAAATAATGAATTCAAGAATACTAAGTTGCAAGCCCAGTCAGTAACAGAGGTCAAAAAGATCCTACAGAAGGTAAATGATTTAGTGTGGCACTTTGACCAGAAGTTGAAGTGTCTGCTCCAGTAGGCTAATATGGAGATCATGGATGGCCAACACAAGGAGTATATATTGTTTCATTACTGCCACATTTGAGATTGCCATAGTCATAGAAGAAGATTGGAATGTTGGTTGAGGCATTAAATATTGCTATGAAATCAGAAGCCTCACATATTCAGGATACGAATTTTGGAGTACAACAGTTTTAGTCACAGTTGGATAGCCTGCATATGGAGTTGTAGAGCCTCAAAAATGGAAAAGAAGTCTAGAATGAGGTCTTTATAGAAGTATGGTGTTTGAAATGTAAGGGGAATGCTTATGATAAGGACCAATGCATGGTGTATCAAAATTACCTTGTTGGGGGAGGACCTGCCCCCCCGAAGCTAGAAAACACCATTGGGCCAAGTATAGAGTAGTACCCTGGCACGCTATTTGCCATATTACAAGAAAACAAATGATGAACAATTGTCATTTTTTGTAGAAGATTGTGCAGACTCCCCAACAATTTTTCTATAATTTTTGTAAGTCTATGGGTCATGATGAGTGCAATTACCAAAGTTATGAATTGATGATGGCCAGAACACCAACATATAGAGTACATATGGAGACTCATGCTTGAGATCAAGGTGCAACCGCAATGTGCAAAGGATTTCTAGAACAAGGAATAGGAGGAGGAGGAGGAGCTGGAAGAGGTCCTAGCCAGATCATTTGTTACACTTGCGTAGAACACAGTGACTTTTCACGAGATTGTCAGAATCCAATGCATCCCTCATGTCAATATTGCCGGCAATTTGATCATGTCATAGAAGATTTTCCTGTGCTCATCATGAAGATGCAATAAAAGAAACCTAGACTCAGCATCCTACCTAGAACATCCAGATTATGACATCAGAACTTCATGAAGAGGGTCGTAGTGTTAATATCGTCATGCGAACCTGCATATCTAGCGGGGAGGATAAAGGGAAGCAACTAGAGAAAAATATATGGGTTCGTAAGGCTACTAACAAGGAGGTTGGATTTGATGTGAATAAGGTAAATGAAATATTTATGGAGGCTAAAAGGAGCTTCACAGATGTAGGGGCTTCTACATCAAGAACTTAGAGTACACGCACGGAGAATCCTGAAGGAATCAATACTACGCAACTTACAGATCCATCCTTCCTTGCATCCTTCTTAGTGACCTGTATGAAGCTCCTGAGGGACAAAAAACTAGTAGAAGGACTACAGGGGCTGATAGATAACTGTAAAGGTAAGAAAAGGATGGGTCGTGAAATGAGATGGACTTCCCAAATTGGAGAATTTGAAATGGACCGTGTAGTTCTTGATTTGGGGTTTGATGCAAATGTTCTGCCAAAGCAAACCTAGAAAAGTATGGGAAGACTAGCACAACAGTGGTCCTTAATCCAGCTAAGAATGGTGGATAAACAAAAGAATATTGCTATGGGGTACTTACATGGGGTTATTGTTGATATTGAAGGAGTGCATGCCATAGCTGATTTTGAAGTGATCAAAATAGTGGACGACAATAACCCATATCGAACATTACTTGGAATTGATTGGGAATTTTATATGAATGCAATCATCAACCTTAAGAAGCAAGGTATGACATTTGAAAGTATTGAACTAAGGGTTAATATTCCATCGAATCCATTTGAAGTTGCATGATATATTGAACCAGACAGCGATTATGATGAGGAGGACGATATTGAAAAAATCTATAAGCTTATTGCACGAGTTGAACATAGGATCAACCCTACGAAGAATGGGTGAATCACATGGGAGAAGGACAGCTCCTGCAATTTAGATTTAGATTAGGAGCTCAAATAATGCAAGAATAGGTTTCATGAGGTATCGTCGCTACGATGCAACAATCTTACAAAGTCACTCCAATGTATATCCATTGAGGTACGCAACTTACCATATTATGATGGTTTACAAGATGTCAATTTATTTATGGATAAATTTGAAAGAGATGTACGAGAGGAGCACCAATTCCAAGCACTACACATCGCACTAAAAGCTACGCCTACCATATGGTGGGGTACGAATAAGAATAGCTTCATAGAGTGGAAAGAATGTCGACGAATGATGAAGTTGTGGTTTGGGTATGAAAATACTTGCATTATAGAGAAATATATAGGGAAGGATGATATACGTGAGCATCAAGCTCAATAGACAAAAGCATGGGGAGAGGAAACACATCCATAATGGGTTCATTTATTTTGGCACACTTACGATACGATCTTGATGAACTAGTAACTAGAAACGGAGCTGCGACATGGAACCGCATAATGGGATTTTCTGAAGGAAAGTTTCTTGCTGACTTTTGGCTTTGAAGATGGATTTCAGTGTATTGATGAAGCATTACAAGATATCAAAGCTGCAGTACCTATAATGCCTAAAGAACCTATTACGTGGGTACAACCATATTGGATTACGCAACTATGCCCTGTGCTCAAATGTTACAATGTCACCACTAAGGAAGGTGAACAAGATCCTAGGAACATCAACATTCATAAGTCAGAGGAAAAGCGCAAAGTGGTGGGGCCTAAGGAAGAATTCCCTCATATATCATAGCCCTTGAAGACCAAGTAGGTGAATATTGGCTTAGAAGCACAGTCAAAGTTCACAAACACAGGTGGCTATTAGGACGAAAATACAATGGAAAAAGTAGCACAATTAATGTAGGAGTATCAGGACTTGTTTTCCACCAAGTTTTCTGATCTTGAAGAGATATTAGGGGATCTAGGTGTCATTAAAATCAATTTAAAGCCATATGTGAAGCTATTGAAGTAGCGCCCCTATCGGTGGAATTCTAAGTATAAGGAAAAAATGTGTCAAGAATTAAATAAGATGCTTTAGCTAGGATTATTGAACTTGTCGAGGAATCAAACTGGGTTATTCCTATGGTGATTGAGGAAATGAAGACGTAGGGTGAGATTCAGATATGCATAGACTTAAGGAAGTTGAATGATGCTTGTGTCCACGATCCATTTCCTATGCCATTTATAGATGAAGTACTGGAAAATGTTGGAGATTAGGAAGCCTATTCGCTTACTGATGGGTTATCAAGTTACAATTAGATCAAGATCGTGCCAAAGGATAGGAGTAAGAATACCTTCGCCACTTAATGGGGATGTTTTCACTATACAATTATGCCTTGTCGACTTAAGAATGGCCTTGCAATCTTCTCTAGGGTGGTGGTCGCACCTTTCAAAGAATTTATTCAAAAGCTTTTAGAGGTTTATTTCGATGATTTGACAATGTTTGGATTAGTAAAGGGACATGTTTCTAGTCTTCACCTCATGTTGGATACTTGCCAAAAGTATCAGATATCCCTTAACTTGAAGAAATACATATTCTGCATACCATATGGGATACTTTTGGGCAATGTAGTTTGTAAGTAGGGGTTGATTGTAGACCCTACCAAAATTGCCATGATTATTAATCTGGAGCCTCCAAAGAATATCAAACAACTCTATGCAACATTGGGTCACATGGGATATTATATAAAATTCATCAAATCATATGTGTAGATGACTGCACCCATTGAAAACTTGTTGAAAAAGGATGTGACTTTTTGTTGGGATGACGATTTCTAGAAAATCTTGGACATCCTAAAGGAAAAAATGGTCATCGTGCCCATTTTAGTGATCCTTGACTAGAGTATGGAGTTCCATATCCATGTAGATGAATCCTGCATAGCACTAGGAGTTTTTCTAACCTAACCAGGTGAAGGTGATATCGACCATCCGATAGTGTTTACTAGTAGAAAGTTATCAAAGGCATAAAAGAATTATTCAACCATAGAGCGTGAAGGATTAGCAATGGTTTATGTGCTCCAAGAATTCAAGCACCATTTGTTGGGTGCACACTTAAATATGTACACAAACCATTATGCTTTGAAGTACCTGGTCAACAAGCCTAAGTTGGGGGGGGGGGAATATGTATATGGTTGTTGCTCTTTCAAGAAAATGACTTTTAGGTAATTGTGAAGCCAGGGTGACTGAATGTTCAACCACATCACCTCTCGTAGATTGAGAATGGTGATGAACCTACAAATATGGAACAAGGATTTCCTGATATGCAATTCTTTTCTCTGTGCATCAAAGATGTCCACTTCATAGACATAATCCAATTCTTGTATACAGGTGCAACTCATGAAGTGTATACGACATAGAAAAAGAAAGAATTGGTGGTTCAGGCTGCAACTTTCTCTATTTTCCTTGGACATTTATATAAAATGGGATCCGAAGAAATATTGCATAGGTATGTCCCGGAGTATGAACAACAAAGTATCCTCATTGAAGCACATGGAGGGGTTGCGAGAGGACATTATGTGGGAAGGGAAACTGTGCAAAAGATTCAACGAGTAGGACTATGGTTGCCAACTAAGCATAAGGATTCAAAGGCTTATTACAGGGAATGTGATGTATGCCATAGAATGGGACAACCGTTGTGAAGGGATGAATTTCCCTTGAACCCGTAGGTGTCATTACAAGAATTTGATAAGTGAGCGATGGATTTTGTGGGGCCAATTCAACCACTGGGAAATAAGATAGGGGCTAGGTACATCATTAAAGCAACCAAATATTTAACTGGGTGGGCTAAGGTGCAACCTGTAAAGGATTGTAGCATAGCAACAACTACAAAGTTCATTTTCAAATATAACATGTCTCATTTCTTATTCCCTAAGATCTCGATGAGTTATAGAGGCTTGAACTTATTTTATGAAAAAATTTCTGATTCGCTCAAAGAGTTATAGATGTATCACTAGAAGAGTACAACACATCATCCTCAAGCGAACAACATAGTGGAAGCCTTTAATAGTCTTCAGACTGGTTTATGGACAAGAAGTTTTTATGAAACCAACTCACAAAAACATAGAAAAGATAGATCAACGCCTTAGAATTCAACCTCTTTGAGGGGGAACCTCCTTTACATTACACAAATGAATAATTCTTGGATGTTACAAATGACAAGACCTCCTTTCTATATATAGGAGTCTAAGGGGTCATAATATAATAAGAGCCAACATAACAATAATAATGTAAGGGAACAATAATAACATTAGTGGGCTTCTATGGGGCACAATAATAACAATATGGGGACTACATGGGCACAACAATATAATAAGGGGGTTGTACTAATAACACTAAGTGGTTACAGTAGTAGTATAGGGACCTAACATGCCCCTCTCCTTTAAAAAGTGTTGTCCTCAATGCTTGAGTAGTTCTTGATGCTTCTGTATAAAATTCTTGTCCTCCCATATGGAATATTTAGCGGGTAAGTTCTTCCACTTGTTGAGAGACTCTGAAATTGATTGATTTCATAGTTGTCAGGTTCTTGTTTCTATGACTGCTCTAGGTTCCAATATGAGTTCTCCTTTCTCTTAAAGTTCTCACAATATTGATTGAATTGGCATATTCTGCAACTTTTGAATGAGTGGCCACACTTTGTCCTTCTTCCATTCATCCCTTGCTTGTTTATCCAATCTGATTGGATAATAGAAATAGCATAAAACAATGCTTCCACATCCTCATCCTTTCTTGAGAGTGCATCTGCAACAAAAATTTTCTTCCCTTTTCTGTAGATGATGTCAAAGTCATAACCCAAGATATTTGTGACCCATTTTTTCGGTTCTTCTAAATATAATATTTGTTCTAAAAAGTATTTAAAGCTATCATGATCCATTTTTACCTTGAAGTGTCTTCTTGAGTAACGTCACCATTTCTTAAGTTCATGTAGTATTGCCAACATTTCCTTCTCATAAATAGCTTGCTTGAGATGTAGTTGTAAAAATACCTAATCACCTACATCAAAAAAAATTTCACTGGGATGTTGATCTACCTGTTGTTTCATTCAATTCTGCACCATAGTGGCGCTATCCTTTAAAATTTGGAGAACTTGTTGTTGATGCTCAATGTGATATTTCACTGCTTAAGCCTTTTTCTTCTTGATACGTTCTTCTATCTTGAGAGTTTGAGGAGTGGCAATTTCTTCCATTGCTTTACAAGATATCGTTGGATTAATTTCTTGATGCTCACTGTGATCTTTCACTTCTTGAACATTTTTCTTCTTGATATGTCCTTCTATCTTGATAGTTTGAGGAGTGGTAATTCTAGCCAATGCATTACAAGATATGGTTGGATTCATTTCTTCTTTCTTTGATGTGATCTTTCACTTCTTGAACCTTTTTCTTCTTGATATGTCCTTCTATCTTGAGATTTTGAGGAGTAGTAATTATTTCCAATGCTTTACAATATGTGGTCAGATTCATTTATTCTTTCTCTGGGGTTGGTTCCTGGTGCATATACTCTTCTTTTAACGTTTCCTGACCATTTTTTTCCTCCTCTCCACAATCAATGTAAAATAATTTATTCTTAGCAGATTTATGACATTTAATGTATTTTTGTATCACAATTATAACAAAGCACTTTTTCTCTTTTGTCTTCCGATTGTTGTGGTGTAACCCTTGTAGGTTGTGGAAGGCTAGGAGAAACAACACTTCCATCTTTATAGTTGTGAGGGGTAGACTTCCTTGTTGCCATAATTTTACTTTCCACTTTGTAACAAAGCCCTTTTTCTCTTTTTTTCTTTCAATTGTTGTGGTGTTTCTCTAAAGAAGTTGTTTCTCTTTGTATCCTCATAATGTTCTATAATTTCCTCCGTGAAAATTGACCACATAACAAGTGGTTTATGAGAACAAATCCCTTTATACCATAAAGATTGATTTTTTTCTAAATATGAAGATGCAATACATACCTTTTTCAATAGTGGTACACCATGTAGATCAAAATATTTCTCCATCTGTAGTATCCAATTTACTTGATCCTTGCCATCAAACTTCCTCATCTCGATTTTTCTTGATTTTAGGACCTCGATTTTGAAATGACTGTAACTATGTAATTTCAGATCTCCAAGTTCTGAAGTTTCTTCCTGTGGTATCTCTCTAAGCTCTCTTTCTAACCTCGCAAGTCTGATCAGAATTTGATTATTCAATAAAGAGTTATGCCAAGTCTCCCACGTTGATCTAATTATAGACTAGTTCAGTAGAGCGAACTTGTACAATGTGCCACATCCAACTGTTTCGACCTTAGTACTTGAAACTGATCCACAGAAAACTATAGGTAGTCCTATATCTAAAACTTTTGAAGAAATTTCAATCTAATGCTCAAAACAAACGTTATGATGATTTTCCCAAGGTAGCCTATTTGGAATGTAATTCGGGAGTCTACAAAAACCCTAACTTCCTCAGACTATATCTCTAAACCTGTAGCGAGATAGGATCTAAAATTCTAATCTGACATTCAAACCAATTTCGCATCAAATGGGTTCTTTTTTTAGCTTCTGAAACTTTGTAGCAAAAGTGTTATAGTGAAAATTCCATGATGACTTGTTTTAGATGAAATTCTGGAGCTTAAAAAAACCCTAAATTCCTGAGATCATATCTCCAAAAATATAGTGCGAAAAGATCTAAAATGTGGATGCGAGGTATAGACCGATTTCTTCCCAAATACTTTTTTATTGTAGATTTTCAAACTTCATAGCAACAGAGTTATAGTGAAAATTCCATGATGACCTGTTTGTGGCACCAAAACCCTAGAATCCACAACTCTAATACCAAATTTTATGAAAACATCTCACAAAAAGATAGAAAAGATAGATCAATGCCTTAGAATTCAACCTCTTCGAGGAGGAAACCTCTTTTACATTACACAAATGAACAATTCTTGGATGATACAAATGACAAGACCTCCTTTCTATATATAGGAGTCTAAGGGGTCATAATATAATCAGAGCCGACATAACAATAATAATGTAAGGGCACAATAATAACAATAGTGGGCTTCTATGGGGCGCAATAATAACAATATGGGGACTACATGGGCACAACAATATAATAAGGGGGTTGTACTAATAACAATAACAGGTTACATTAGTAGTATATGGACCTAACAAATTTGTAATGCCAATGGAGTAAATCATGTGAAGTTTGCAAAATGCTGCAGTTAGAGAAATGGTCAATCGAGATACCATGGAAGAATGCCTCGCGTAGCTCATTGAGCTAGAGGAAGATCGCTTCTTGGTGAGTTTTCATCAACAGGTGCAAAAGGATTGCGAAAAGGCATGACATGATCTCCATATTAAACAACGCACCTTTAAGAATGACAACTTTGTATTTTTGTATGACAGTAAGTTCATGAAGTTTCCTGGGAAGTTCCAAATGCATTGGCTGGGGCCATATATTATTAATGAGATTGCAGATGGAGGCACAGTTCAACTTGTGAAGCTGAATCTGAGTTTTTTCTAGAAAATGTCAATGGGATTTAGTTAAAGTTGTACAGGGATGATCCCACCCCTTTGTAATGATTACATGAATGCGGGATAACCTTGGTACTCCAGGAAGTTGCAAGGGAGTGTGTGACTATAAACTACATTGCTAGAAGGATGGTTTGGTAAAGCGAATGTGTTGTGCAATGAATCAACACAAGGTGCAGTGGAGAGTTGTGATGAAGGAGCTGCGCTAGCATGGTGGGTCTTGCATAGCCTGGCCAAAACGTAACCGTTTGGAAATATGCTGCCAGAAACACATTAATGATAGGGATTTGGAGGAAACGGATGCATTTGAATTCAAATTGAGCTATAAATACACCATGTTGCCCCACATTCAAACACTTTGATTACTGAGAACTTTTGTTAAGTTGTTGCACTTTCATTTGTGTCAAGAGAAGTGTTGTATATCTAACAAGGATTAGGAAAGAATTAAGGAGAAGATTTCATAGCCAAGATTCACATAGTTAATTGACTGACATCATGAGATATTTGTCGAGAGAATGACTGCAACTCAACCTAAGATAGAGCCAACCCAACTTATTGCTACAGGGTTTCCTATACAATGCCTAAGTCACTAAGGCTTAAGCCATATGATTGCATGGGGGGAGATAAGAAGCATAAGAAACCTCAACAAGCACTGGTGTAGAAATATCCACACAAAAACTAGACGAAGATCTGACAGAAGGGAAAGATGGACCGATATAGGTAGTTAATGGAGCCCCTAGACTTAGATGAGGAAGAAATAGCTGGGGGTGTTGAGGAGATTGATGCAGAGGAGGTTGAGTCGATAAATTAGCTACCATCATATATACTGCCAAGAAAATGCACAGCTAAAGTGACCAAAGGCCTTGATTCAATGAAGTTCATGGTCTCCACACCTTTGCTACCAGAGAATGTGTTGTTTGAAGGCAATTTGGCGGACTCGATACCATACCTGAAAATGGATGATTGGGACTTGGGGGCCCATGCGAAGTTCTCATAGTTGGACCCAAGAAAGTCCGTGAAGAAGGTATACTATGAAGGGTCTTACATTATGTGGCTTGAACCGATGAATTGGGTGGCCATAGTAAGGTGTTTGGGGCTACTAAATATGTTGCGGGTGCTACACTTTAGCTACAACGCTATAAACATAGTCTGTGTGCATGAACTTTTGATGTTGGTGCACGATTGGTGCCTCTAGTTAGGAGAGCCCATCCCAATCATTAATATGCTAATCCACATAATAACTTTGTTTCCATATCAAGGAGTGGACCCGACAGAGGCATTTGTAGGAAAATCGCAAGAGAAAAAATTGGCAGATGAAATGGATAGCAAATTCAAGATGAAAAACAAGTTGTGTGGCTATGAAATCGGTTCAATATCAGATGGCGCAATGCATTTCACTGCAAAAATATTTGCAGGAAAAATCATGTAGAAGTGTTGCATGAATGAAGTATCAGCATTAGTAGTCTCTTTGGCTTCAAAGTGCACCAAAGGAATCCAATATAACTTGGCTTAGTACTTGGGCATGAATTCTTGGAGGACTACAAAGATGCCCAAGATTCTGGAAAGGTGTTCGACTATGTGTGTTTGTTGTTGGTGATCACGTTGGTGGCCTCGAGGATGACTAAAGAGAGTCATTTCCCTCAACAAGACTCAGATCTGGTTGAGTCTGCGAAGTTCTCTTCGCTGTGGGCCACCAAATATCTCGAGCATTTTACAGAGATGAAGATATTTTGGGTCTTATTTGAGTCAGAGTTGAGGATGGTGATTAACTAATAGCCAATGTTATCACCAAGTTTACACACACATTACAAAAATCTTGCACATTTCAAGAAAGATTTCCATAATTTGTACATCCGCAAAAAGAAAGACACCACAGGCATATGGCACAAGTTTCCATACTTAGTTGTCAAGGAAGATATTCTAGTAGTGAATAGTAAATGGTTGAATGACTGGTTGACCCCCACTAATGTTAGCATGAGAACTAGTAAGGTTTTTGAAGGTGAAGTAGTGTAGACCATTGTTATACGTGAATAGTCTCCATGCGGATGCTGCTATTCCCACTAAGATGTGTGGCTATCTTAGTAACAAACAATCAAAGTCTACTATTGATTCCTTTTATGAAAATAGATGAGAGGAGAACCAAGAGGGCCAACCTGAGTCTTACGCTTGATTCCCTCTCCTCCTTGATAGAGTTTTGCTGCTCGCTCTTTGTCTACCTAGCTTCAAAAAGACCTTTAGAATCACATCAACATACTACTATGCAAGAAACAAGGATCTAAATTCATAAATAATGTAGGATCAGATGTACATTAACCATATACAAGCATATATAAACAAGTACACCAGGATATGGAAGGAAACAAGAATAGATTTATTCAGATAAAAAGTAGCAAGAGGATTACAACCATGAGCAGCTCTGACCCAGCATCATCCTCCAGCTAAGAAGCCCTTCTTTCACCTCAAGCAAAGAAAAATCACCCAACACTGTGAATGTACACAGGAATACCGATAGCACTTCTCTATAGATTACAAAATTCCAGCCTTCGGATCTCTGTGATGAGGGATCCATATATAGATGATTACTGAGAGGTGAGTCGTATTTTTGGATCTTGATTAGTGTCTTCTCTCTGATAGTTCCTGCTTCCACTTGGAGAATGAAGATCTCTTACTCATCCCTGGTCGAAAATGGAGTGGCAAGTGTCAGAGGGGAAGCTTCTGGAAGATTCCATGATCTTCCACCTCGCATTTTCATCCCTGCCATTTGTCCATTCCCGACCATCGTACCCTACAGAGGAGAAAAATAGTATGCATCACACCCTGTACATTGGGAAGGTGATATGCATCACAGCCTCTGCATGGAGCTTTCAGTATCGTCCAATTTTGACCATTTATGAGCAGTGTTTAGTGGAGAACTTTTGGGAGATGATGTAATCAGTTGACCTTGTTCCTTTAGGCAGTGAAGCAACCCTTTTAGGGACTTAAGAGCCCTCAGTTTATGGACATTTGTGATTGGGGTTGAAGTGCCTAAAAATGTCTATAACAGTTGCCCCCTAAAGCATGAGGTCGTTAATCGTTTTTGATGTCGGGTGAAATGTTTACTATGAGGATCATAAGTTTTTCCGAGCTTGGAGGTGACCTATAATAAGATACAATAAAATGCATTATTGACAACATTTTTTCATGATCTAGCTGAGGGAGGCATTCCCATGCTCAGCTTTATAAACTCATTTTCATGTAAATAGGACAAACGATCGTCTGTGTGACAGACTGATGATATGGACACATCATCCTTTGATTTGGATGATCATCTATTCGACAACGATGTACACTAGATGTTTTTATATTCCTAAATATATCTCAGCCCAGATGGATGAAACTAGATCTGGGGTCTTCAAACTCGGCCAATCTTCACTCGGAGGACAAGTTGATCCATGTGAAAAATGTTTTGGAGTTGAGCATGGAAAGACATCGCCTGATTACTAGCCAATGATGTAAGTTGTTAACAGGCGTGAGAGGAATCAATAATAATGACAATGACCCTCAAGGTACTACAGTACAATTTACGTGGTGTGAAAAAAGACTTGGTGTCGAACACCACACAAAATCTCTCAGTCAAAGGCCATTGATGTAAACCTGTCGCCGAAAGTGAGAAACTTGCCATTGAGGCATGCAAGCTTCAAAGTACTAAAAGGGTTATTCCTAAGTCAACTTCTTGGATAATGGGTTGATGTCGACAAGAAGCAACCCGTCGCAGGAGGGCCTTAATGAATCCCACATCAACGACACAGAATGAAGCAAATGATTTTGGAGGTGAAAACAAACTGACGATATGGGGGTTCAAGATGGCAGTCATGAAGGAACGAAGCATGAATGTATTGCAGTGGGTGAGACTTAGGTGAATTGTCTGAATGACTTCTCTTGAACATATGGGCGACACTGACGATGGATTGGTAGCGTTAACCCTAGAGATGGATGGTGTGATGGACCAATGGTGGAGACCAGTGAACGGAACAACCCAGCTTGGCATGGATGCAGAAAGAAAGTGTCATGTTGAAGAGTGACTTGCTACCAATAAAGTTTCTTCTTGTTTTCTTCCCAATTTTCCCCAGTCATTACTGACCAGTACCTCTTTATTTTTTTCAAGCTTCAGGATGATAACATATGCTTGTTCTATAATCCACCCTTCAGGCGAACCTATCGCTATATTTTAGCAAGCCTAGCGATAGTGAAACTCGTTCTTGTCCTATTGAATGAGTTTGTCGCTATTTAGTTTAACGAGTTTAACAACAAAGATAACTCGGTCTCTTTCAATTTTAGAGAGTCTAAAAGAAATAGAAAGAAGACTTTGAAGGTTCTTTTTCGTTGTATAATCCCTTAAGTCCAAACAAGCGTAAAATAATACAAAAGTAATGAATTTTCCATAGTTTTAACGAGATGAACAAGACAAGCGCTCGATATTTTTGTGTAATAATCCCTCAGGTCCAAAAAGATTAAAATCTATAGGAGGGATAGCACTTCTGATGCCTTTTAAAGAGCCAGAGAGGCCAATCGCTTGACAATCTTCTCATTTTTTACGAGTCATGTGAAAAGAGATTAAAGAGGAATGAGTGATGGTTTCAGGTAGTAGCTAATTCCATGTAAGATTTGGAATTTTCCAATCATGGCAGTGTTACAAGGATGGCTAGTAGAATCACTCTTCGCAGATGTTCCTCGAAGGGGTAAACAATCATGTGGGGGTGATGGCGAGAACATGACCAGGGCTAAAACGTTGGCGTTAAGGCATTCAGAATGGTTATTTATTCGTTCATTTTTTAACGAGCTTAAACGCGGGGAGAAACACTTGCTCATGACTTATGTTCATTTTTTAACGAGCATGAACTATGTGCTAAAACTACTCATGGAGATTTTATTTTTTAATGAGCTTGAACTCTGTGACAACATTGCTCACCAGTCGTATGATAGAAATGTCTGATTCAAGATGCTATTTTGAAGTGCCTTACATCTCTAAAGCTTTGCCATGGATCCTTTCTTTATGCAAGTTAGGAAACGACTAGCCTTACGAGTTTAAAGGGTTAGAGGTCCTACAAATTTAAAAAATAAATAGCCGCTCTACACTTGCATGCGGAAAGGTTTGCATGCTTCCAAGTATAGCGAAAAATTTCCAGGTTACCAAGAAAAATGCTTCCTTGGTGATGTCTATCGAAACAGACAAAGGAGAGTGGCATAGAGATACTCCACTCACATAACTTTAACGAAGGTATCTTATTCCAGTCTGTTCCCATTTTCCTGTGAGGATGGGTTTGCTAGACTAGTCATATATCCCTTGCGGAAATCAACCCTATACCCAAGGTTTTCCTGCCGAAGCAGACCAGGGTGCATGCCCCCTGGGTTTCATTCACATCTTCCTGAACCACTCGCACTCATCAGGTGGACAAACTGGAGACCGATGAGACATTTATTGCATGAAAATACCATTAAGGGATGACATTTGACTATTTGCAATGTGTGAACTGGGGAATGACATTTGGTCTACAAGCTTGACCATTCTGCCTTCATGCGGAAAACACATTACTCTAAAGAGTGAGGAGACGATGGCTCCCATGCAATAAATATAGTCGTGTCCAAGGAGTAGATTGTAATCTAAAATTCCTTGGACTACCATAACGTTCATGTGAACAGTTTTCCTTCTCAAAGTAATGGGCACATTTGGAAGGATTCCTAAAGGTCGACTGGTTCCTTTGTCGAAGCCTGTTAGATTTCTCATTTCAGGTAAAAGCGATGGTGAACCAAGTGCTTTCCAAGCAGTTGAGGAAACGATACTCACAGAAGCCCCTTCATCAATGATGGTACCAACCATGACCATTCTGTAAGCTTGTACAATAATTCTGAATGGTACGCTGGATGGTAAATAGGGTCTACCTAGTAGGTTCCAGTCGAAGGAAACCACTAAGTTGCTTGGTGGTGGGACCAAATAGACGGCCGGGTAGGACTCTGATGAACTTCCTTCCAGTGGTAAAGGAACGGTAGGACTGCCCCCAAGCTCATCGAAGTTGGTGTTGATGAAAAGAATTTGAACAGTGTCGTTTTCTTTCTCTTCAGTGATAGTATCATTCGAAGATGAACACTCTGAAGGCAATACCGGGTCAACTGCCATATTGACTCTTTGAATTTCATCTAGTATGGATTCTGAAGGTTCATTTTCAATGATAGGTGCTTTGGCTGACCGTAAGGATGGGCCAGCCAGATTTTCAACCGGTGGAGGACTCGACAAGAGTTTTATATATCCAAGAGGAAGTCGTAATGGTGAAATAGGATGATTATCTAAAACTCTTTTAGCCTCTTCAAGGAAGGGACAACGGTGGACGGCGTGATCGCCTTCACACAACTTACAAGGAAGTTTAGGATTCCTTTTTTGTCCATGTGCTTCACTTTTGCTGGTTGACGGTGAGCATTCAACATGATCGGTAGAGGTTGATGCTACCGGGGGGTGCAAACGAGGAGACCAGTCCCTTAAGATTCGAGGGATACAGGGACAATCTCGGTGATAGTGGTCTCCATTGCAAATGACGCAAGGAGATTTGGGTTTTGACTGTGCGGTGTGTGGATTTTTGCTAGACGATACTTGGTTGTTCCCTTTCCTTTTTCTTCTTTTCCTTTTTCTCTTTCTGCTTCTTCTTCTTCTCAGTTACTTGACTTTTAGCTTTATCAGCTTTGTCAAGCGAAGAGGAAGGAGGAGAAGGTGAATCAGATGAAGTAGAAGGTTGGGAAGCAACTCTAGTTTCGTCTAGTTGCTGGTTAGACTGTTCAGGAATTATGGGATTCTGAAGGAGAGAGGTAGAGAAGAGCCAGATTGGCAAACCAATTGTCAATCCTGGAAGTGAAAAAGTGGCCATATGGGGTGGACCAACATCTCCCCAAGATAGGGAGGGACTAGGATTTCCTTCACGGGGAAATCCTTGGTTGGTAGACTCCATTTTCTCAACCTGAAGATGAATGGGGGAATTTGTGACGTTATTCTAATTTAAAATAATTTTTTAGATGCTTAAACACAACTTGTTTTTTCAATTTTAGAGAGTCGAGAAAAAACAAAAGAGGACTCTAGTCGCCTTCAATTTTTATTGAGCTTGAAGTGACAAGCGCTCAGAGGACCATTTCCTTTAAGGAGTCTGAAAAGGAGCAAAATGGACTTCTCTAGAGATCTAGACAGAGAGGATTACCAAACCAATCGTAAAACTACAGAATACTTTTTATGGTACGGCAGTCAGTCTTCCCAAATGCTGTGTTTGGTGCATTACGATTGATAGGGCGGCAGACATGGCTTCCTAAGCATAAAGGATGTAGCCTATAGTGGTATCCAAATATATACGCGACAGTATGTGGGAGCAGAAGTCCGTACTGGCACTTATCATCTTAGAATGGAGGAATCACCCAACCAGCACTAAAAGCAACAGTTACCAGGCTTTACGACGTTAAAATACCTCTCTAGCCTAGACCTCTAGATCTTGCATTAAGTTACAAAGCATTGTTAGATTCATTGAGGTTTATTTTAAGTTGATATTGCTTAGCAGTTTGCCTTTCAGGTTCACCACGTGATGTATATATAATTCCTAAATGCAGTCTAAGATGATAATAGACATTTTATCTTCTTTCAGCAATGAAAATCCTAGCTACTAAGGGGAAGAAAGTCAAGAATCTTTTCTTCGCAAAGCACATAGCACATGCTAATATGCACAGTCCTAAATCAAACCAAGCATTCAAGATGCAAATGCACATGCATGTATTGGTTTTCAGTTCCCTTAATGTGTAAATGACACTAAGAAAACTATGTGAAAAACTAAAATACTTTTAAAGCGACCGTACTCAACAAAATTCTCTTTCAAAACGAAGTGAAAACAAGAGATACACTTTGCAATTTTGAAATGGAAGTTGCTTTTCGACACTTTAAAACTAGCAAATCAAGTCTCATGAAATAATAACCGTATAATCAACTATCTAAAACAATGGGATTGCTTTCTAAAACTAAAAACGACAGCTATGACACTTTTAGATCTATAGACAACAGTTCGACTATGTTATTTTTTTGCAAAAGAGAAATAAAATGACGCATAATACATAAAAAACGTTTATAGTTATTTGCACTAAGGAGGCGGAATAATGCTAGAGAAGGGGGTATTCACAGAAGCACACTGATTATAGACAACAAAAACTCTTGAATAAGACTGAAAAAAATGTGAAAAATCCACAGTCGGAGGGTAAAATCAATCCTCCTTGACCATCACACCTGTTACAAAGTGAACTCAATATGCAGCGCAGTTACTCCATTCGGGAAGTGTGATGCATATAGGTTTCCTTGAAGGCAGGGTGCGATGGTTACAGTGCGAGACTTTGAATGAGACATCACTCACAATTTGCAGTTTAGTTCAGGTGTTTAAGCTGAATAAGTACAGATCAATGTATGTAAAAACAAAAGGGTGATTTTGTTATACGGGAATAGTGTCCACAAGGATGCTGCTATTCCCACTAAGATGTGTGGCTATCTTAGAAACAAAAAATAAAAGTCTACTATTGATTCCTTTTATGAAAATAGATGAGAGGAGAACCAAGAGGGCCAACCTGAGTCTTGCGCTCGATTCCCTCTCCCTCTTGATAGAGCTTTGCTGCTCACTCTTTGTCTGCTTAGCTTCAAAAAGACCTGTAGAATCACAGCAACATACTACTATGCAGGAAACAAGGATCTAAATTCCTAAATAATGCAGGATCAGATGTACATTAACCATATACAAGCATATATAAACAAGTACACCAAGATATGGAAGGAGACAAGAATAGCTTTATTCAGATAAAAAGTAGCAAGAGGATTACAACCATGAGCAACTCTGACCCAGCATCATCCTCCAGCTAAGAAGCCCTTCTTTCACCTCAAGCAAAGAAAAATCACCGAACACTGTGAATGTACACAAGAATACCAACAACACTTCTCTATAGATTACAAAATTCCAGCCTCCGGATCTCTGTGATGAGGGATCCATATATAGATGATTACAGAGAGGTGAGTCATCTTTTGGGATCTTGATTAGTGTCTTCTCTCTGATAGTTCTTGCTTCCACTTGGAGAATGAAGATCTCTTACTCATTCCTAGTCGAAAATGGAGTGGCAAGTGTCAGACAGGAAGCTTCTGGAAGATTCCATGATCTTCCACCTTGCATTTTGGTCCCTACCATTTGTCCACTCCCAACCATCGCACCCTACAAAGGAGAAAAACAGTATGCATCTCACCCTGTACATTAGGAAGGTGATATACATTGCACCCTCTACATGGAACTTTCAGTATGGTCCATTTTTGACCATTTATGAGCAGTTTTTAGTGGAGAACTTTTGGGAGATGATGTAATCGGTTGACCTTGTTCCTATAGGCAGTGAAGCAAACCTTTTAGGGACTTAAGAGACCTTATTTTATGGACATTTGTGATTGGGGTTGAAGTGCCCAAAAATTTCTATAACAACCATATCAATGATAGTAGTAGAAACAAAGAAGGAAAAGGCTTCAACGAAAGAGAAGGCAATGAAAAAATAAAGGGATGCACAACAGAAAGAAGTTGCTGCAAGGGAGAAAGAAGCAACCAAAAAATGGGTCTCTTCCAAAGAGACTGGGGTGGCCCAAGAGAAGACTGCCACTACATTGCAGGCCACCATTGAACTTGGCGAGTCACACATAGAGTGTACAAATGTGGAGGAAGAGATAGAGGGAGAAGAGGAAGGGGGTGAAAACTTGGAGCCCCCCTCATCATCAAAAATAGGCAAAAGAGGAGTTCTACAGGGCCGCGCAAAAAACATAGGTTAGACAAATCAATGAGCGCAACACCTTTGGTCCACATGGAGGGGGATCTAGATGAGATTTTTGGTGTGGTCTATGACGCAATGACAAATATTTGAGGACACATAAAAGAACAGTATGACCAAATGTTGGATCAAATGCAGCAGGTCCTGCAAGAATTGCAAGTCCAAAAAGGTATCATTCAATCGAGCATGGGACAGGAGAGCCTGACGCAAGCCAGCCTGAAGCAAGCGGGCCTGAGTAGGAGAACTCCCCATGGACCTCCACATAGTTTAGTTACCAAAGGGGTCCCTACACGTTGACACAACATAAGGTAGGGTGCATTTCTTACACATCAAGGATTTGAGTCTGAATCTAGTCGCACTTCCTATTCAAACACTACATAAGTTGCATCAAGGGGTGTCAAATGAAATCAAAGTTCGGGAGCAACGCACACTATTGATCATCAACAAGGTCAAAACCAATAATCAACAGATGTTCGAGGCAAAGGCACAGACCATTAAGAAAAGGGAGGAAGTGATGGCATGAAGTTAGCAGCTCGAAGCAACAATAGCGCGTGTTGGTAGTGAGCTTCCCAAGCTCTAGATTCCAATAGGAAAAATGCCTATGAATAAGATTCAAAAGCTAATTGTTGTAGTAAAGGAGTCGAAGGAGGAAATTGGCAAGTTAGATTTGAGTTGCAGCTGTAGCTCTTTGAGCTCCAACTCAAGCTGCAGCCAACCACTCCTCCAGATGTCAGAGAGCAGTGTGAGGCTACTATTAAATGAGAAATGGCTACCTTAGAAGCTGCATTCAAAGGCTGCGCTCAGTTGTTTCAACATGCCATCAAACTATGAACCTTGTTGTAGGAGGATCCAACTCTATAGAAGATTGAAGCTGATATCCAGGAAAAGCATAGGCAGTTCGATGAGATCAGGTCTACAGTGAAAACCTTAGCACCAGTACAAAGGTTCACAAGGTTACAGGAGGGAAAGCTCATCCAAACCGAGATCAATGAGTTGATTCGTAAGGAAGCCATTATATCTTCAAGGGTGCAAGTCTGGGTGGATGAGGAAAATTAGTTAACGCTCTTAGTACAAATAAAGTTGAAGGAAATGCATCAGACACAAAGAACCGTGGGCCTTGTAGTCAAATGCCTAACAACAAACAAATTGGTGGAGGAA
Source organism: Pinus taeda (assembly GCA_000404065.3). Taxonomy (NCBI): domain Eukaryota; kingdom Viridiplantae; phylum Streptophyta; class Pinopsida; order Pinales; family Pinaceae; genus Pinus; species Pinus taeda. The sequence continues at coordinate 167,793 of APFE030803659.1, forward strand.
GTACATCCAACTTCTGCTTAGGGGACAACAGACCTGTAAGTATTGAAGATAGAGTTCAGTGAGCTGCAAACAAGGATTGAGGTGCCACCAACAAAGAGACTTTAGGGTGAGTCATGACTTTCTATTAGGGGGTTGTTGGGACAGGGTCCCCTTGGGTCAATTTTGCAAATATTTTTGTTATTTTCATAAATTCTCTGCATTTTAAGGAGTGAAGCACGAAGGTCATTAGAAGTCAAAGGTCAAATCCCCTTAGTGTGTTAGATGTTAAGTTGTTTTGGGACCCACCATTGGTTCACAAACCATGGTATTGTAAAAGAAGATGATATAAAAGAGTAATAGGAGGTCATAGCAAAACGAAGAGGATAACAAAGAACAAATATAGGTAATTTTTGGGTCTGTATTTCCTACTCTGTAACTAGGTGAAGGAGAAGGCTCCTGTAGCTGTGTGCGCGGAGACCTTGGTAAGTCCGCAGCTAAGTGCGCGGGGCCCTGCAGCTGTGTGCGTGGGGAAAAAAGAGTATGTAATAGAGGAGTAAAACATAATAAAGACTATTTGGGAGAAATATCTATGTATCATTGCATTTATGTTTACTTCTGCATTTACTCTGAATTTGCTCTATTTATTGAAATTATCATAAGAAACACTTAATAGATGAGCGAAAGTGGTAGATCTGTTAGCTTACTTGATGTTATGAATGTTTAAAGAAATCAATGCAGATTTACAATATGTTATCTATAAGATACTGTAATTTCTGCGTTTCAAGGGTTAGGGTTCGTAAAGGTCAGTATAAATCCATAGAAGTAATAGAAACCCATGACACAAATGTATGGATGGAGAAACCTAGTTTTTTCATCCCCCAATACCGCCTCGGGTGAGGTTGTAGCCTTCACTACGTAGTTGTTGCCGAAAAGGCCGGTCGTGTAGGGTTTTGTTGGTTGGCGGAACTTACTTTGAACCTGGGTCTAGACCCCCTCAAGGAAACAATACATCATAACCTATTGTGTATAACCAAGTAATTGAAACACAATTTCTCACTGTATGCATTTTTTTCTTTTTCATCCTAGGGAGTAATCTATTATTATAACATTTTGTATACCCTAGCATAAATTAATCCCTTTCCAACTTATATACTAATAACCACTTCATTTCGTAGCAAAGTGATTGTATACCATTTCTTTTCCTTTAATATTTGTTCATTATCTATTTGAATTCAATTGCAAGATGGTGATGGCTTAAACAAGTTCTCATTCCCTATAGTAATGTTGGGTATAGAGAAATGTTGTTGTCTTATTAAGTTTTTAGTCCTCATGCATAATATTTAGAAAAGCTTAGTGTACTTATTACCCCCATCATCTATTGTACCATGGGATTGCTTTCTCTTTAACTCAGAACAAGTGTAGACACCAATACTTTTGTTTTTCTCTGTTTCCTTGAGATAATTGCTATATTAAAACTAGAAGCATTGCTCCTTTTGGAAGAGTTAACACCAGTTCATATTTTATCTCTGTGTTCCATTACATTCCTTTGAGTCTATTTAATTGAGCAGTGTATGCATTACTGTATCTATTACTATATCTTTTACTTCCTCTCCTATCACATCTAACCCTACTAAGGATATTTTAGGTGTAATGTTTCTATAACAATAACAATGACTAAACTAATGATATCTCACTTCTTCAACCCATTCCTAGATTTCATTAGTTCCGATTACCTTTAGTTTCCAAGTTTTTTTTTTCTTTTTTCTTACAGTTATATGGTAGGGTGACACATTATCTTCTACTTTCACCTAAGAGCTATATGTGGATCCATAGGCCTCAAAATTGACCCTACAACTCTGAGACCATATGTAACATACTCGGGTTTCTCATTCCATATTTTTTTCCTACAACTGACACAACTGCCATACATCATCCTTTTGTAAATCTTGTTAATTTCTATTTAACATTATAATTCACCATTCCATGAGGCTGTTGATGTACTATTGGTGATAACCATTACTGCTTTCTCTAGCATGTGTTTTAAATATTTAAACATGTAGTTTCTTGAAGCACTGTGATCACGTATCTATAATTTCCTTTGTACTTATGAAGTAGTAACATATCGGATAAACCTTATAATTCTATTTCTCCTACAATAAGAACATAATATAAAGGTATAAATATATTGTACGATATTATCCTTGCTTTTATATTGCATAATTTATCTCTCTTGTATATGGATGGCTACGTCCAAAGGTTGCAAACATTCAACTAATGGTACATTACACTAATGCTAATTTGGTTTTCCTACAAAAAATTCCCTTCCAAGTAATTTAATAAGTCATCGCTAGTTCTCTATCGAATTTTCCATTACATATAAATATAATAACGAACTAGAATTTCAATTTCGTTCAGGTTAAACATTCCATACATGGGTAAGTGCTAGTGGAATTTTGATTTTCCCGGTTCTTACTAGATATACCATTACTATTTCCAAAATGTAAATTTTTATTGAGCCCCCTTTTATCTTATGATAAGCATGAGGTACTATCCTTACATATTTCACTAATATTTGCATTAGGGGATTTGCATTGTAGTGTAATATGCTAACTTCTTATCTCTAACACAAACAATCGGAAAGTAAGATGTATGGATTTATTATCTAATCTAATCCATTTTCCTATATGCAAATGTATTGCAAAACCTCTGTGGTGGGTTATGTCTTGATATACATATATATGGGTACTTTTAATTTTTGTTTTTAATTATTACAATTCTAATGGTTTTGATGAAATGGGTGGTGAGAGTTGTGGGGATTGTAGGGACGAATATAAATTGGCCACCTCCTCCTCGCACATGTGGGTATCAAATGTGTTATCACTTAGGTTGTTCCCTGCTTCCTATAGGGAATACGACCGAGGTAACCATTGACCAGTCTTTTAGTTACAGGTCCTAGCCTACCTGCAACTAGAGAGGGCTCTCTCTTTATAATTTAGCATTGCTTTGGGGTGATTTTAGGCTAGTTTTATATGGTGCACTGATTTTGTTTTAAATTTGGTTGGTTGGTGAATCCAAACAGAGTTGGTGTACAGATTACAGAGCAGTCTTAACCATTGGGCAATGGAGTTCATGAATGTGTACTGCTGAAGTATTTCTTTGAGGGAAGAGTATTGCTGCAAAGCTAGATAGGCATCTGTGGGACAAATATTTGAGTTTGGGTGATGAAGTTATGAAATTAGTGAGTGAAAGGCAGTTAAGAATCTTTCACTATGCTAATAGGGGGAGAAAGTGAGAATATTGTTCAAGAGCAGTTAAGAATTCCTAAACAGTATTCACAGTGAGAGAATCAGTTTAGATATGAGCAATTAAGAATTCATATCCATGGCTAATTCTGAAGAAAACATATTTAGAAACAGAGATTGAGCAGAGGGTGTACTTAAACAAATCCTAAGCTATTCATTTTCCCTGTTGCTAAGAACATGAAACATATATGAATTTTTGCACACACAGAAAGAAAAAACATAGTTCAGAGTAACTTATTGTTCCATTAAACGACACAAGAATTGTGCAGCATAACACAGTCCCTCATTTCCACCTTCAGACAATATAGGAATCAGGAACTTCACCAACAATTTGTATTAGCAAAAAGTCTGAGATATACAATACAGCTCTTCAGAGAGAGATTCACAACAACCGACCCCCAATACGTTCTATAAAGGGATATATATACAAAAATAGGAGATAAAATATCTAGATGGTGAGTCATTCTGTAATAAATTACATCACCAACTTTCTTACAGAAATAAATGAGAGAAATAACTGCAGCAATTTAATATTGGTATGGCAGCTGTTTTTTTTGTCAGACGAGCTTTGACTTTTTCGTTTTAACAAAGTTGACTATAGCTGCGTCTTTGATCTGCGTTTGCTGAGCTTGTTGTCTTAATTCTTTGTTGAGTCACTTCCTTGATGATTGCTGCAGAACTTGTGTGTTTGATTCTTTGCTGACCTGTACTGTGACTGGGACCATGAAGCTGCCAAAAAGAAGATTAGAGCAAAATTATCTAGGCAATACCTCTAGCATTGCTTGCCACCAATCAGTTGGAGGTAGCTGATGTCTCCTTATCTTTATGAATGTCTCATCTGCTTCGGTATATCTATAGAAATATGGAGGCACTTCGAACAGATGATTAATCTCATGCTCAATAAAAAATAAATTCTCCAATTTATCATACAGAGATTGCCTAGAGGGAGGTCCTGCTTCTTCTGTAGAGCTGTTAGATGTTGTAATCTAATTTTCAACATAATTGTTGATCCTGGTGGTGTATTGTTCACAAGACAACAGGTTTCCAGTACCAGTCACTAGGTTGGGTAATCCTCTGCTTTGCAATGCTGCTATTTTTGTCCTGAAATCATTTACTTCTACCTGCATCTCCTGAAATTTCCTTTCCAGAGTTTGCGTGAAATTTCTCAAGGTCGGCACTTTCTTTGCTGTCAGAATAGTGTCAGCTCGACTGTGTATGTCTAGTGCTGCCAATTCTTCCTTGGTGTGAGTGTTAAGGAAATGAATCATCTTGTTAGCCTGTTCAGGCATAATCCCCAATGTTGTCCTGGCCTTTTGAATTTCGAACTGATCCATGCCTATTAACTCAATCTGCTCAAGTATGGCCTGTATTGATCTCCATTGGTCATTAATTGATTGGAAAATTTTGGCCCACAAAATCTTTTTTTATCTCAGCTAGAGTTTTGCCCAGAGATGGTTCTTTTTCTAGCGCCTTCACTCCGGTTTCTAGTGCTTTTATTTCCCTTTGCTTCTCGGCCACTGTCATTTTAGATTTGTCATAACTGGCCTCTAGCTGGGCCAGCCTATCTTTGGCCTCATTTATTTCTGTCAGTTGAATTTCAAGCTCCTTAACAGCTTTCATTAAGTCCTCCATGCTCATGTTAGATTCTGGCGCTGCTGTTGTTACTGTTGTTGCATCCGTAGTTGATGTAGCTGTTGTAGGTGTTGGAATAGGAGGAGGGGCTGTTGTTGTTTGTGTATGAGGAGCAGGGTCAAGAGTTGAGGATGGTTGAGGGGGTTGGGAGGTTGACTCCCCTTGTTTGTCCTACAAGGCTTTCTCCAATTCTCCCTCCATCTGGAGTATTCTCTGATTCATCTTTACAAGCAGATCCATGGTCTCATCAACATGTTTTTCTTGTGCAAGTTCTGTTGTTTGAGGGTGAATGGTTGCAGGTAGCTTTGCCTGCTTTCTGAGTGCAGTAATGTCATCCTCCTTTTTCTTCATAAGGGCCTCGATTCCCTTTGGATCCTTAGGATCATGTCCTAGATCAATAATTATGTCCTCCAAAGTTTTTATTCGGTTGTCCTTAGCTGTGGAAGACATCCTTTCCAAGTCCAATTGTGTATTTGTATTTTTCAATGATTCTTTTAACTGATGGGCTAGCATGGCCCTGTCTGCAAGTGTAGCATAAACCATTTCCCCTGTCTGTTTATGCAGTTCAATTTGATCCATGGGATGTATATCCTTGCAGAAGACTTCAAGATTTGTCTTTCTGTAGTCTGCAGATGATTTGGGTTCTGGAACTTTAGGCTTGAAATGAGTAAAAATCATTTTGTCCTCCTTGATATCATAAGTTGCCATTAATCTCTGTTGCTTGGAGGGTGTTGTTTTTAAGAATTGATCATAAAGTTGTACTCTTAATAGCTCATTTTGTGCCTTAATTTCCATAAAGGTTCCTTTGACACCAGCTGGATGCTTGCCCTGCTGCCTGGAAGATGACACCTTTGCTCTATGCTGCATACCTTGTTCCTGTTGGAATGAGCTGGTAGCAGCCTGCTGGCTGGACTCTCTTTCTATGTTCTAGCTCTATACCCTTTCTTCACTGATCTCGTCTTCAACCTGAGGGTCAATTCTTTGCCTCTTGGCTTCTGGTTGCTGTGTTGACCCACTTGGAGGTTTGGCCTCCTCTCTATCTCGTTTCTTACCTCTTTCCTCATTAAGAGGAGTTTGCAAGACTGGAAGCTGTGATGTTTCAGTTTGCTGTAGAGGGGCTTGCCCTCGAATCTGATCTTTGGAAGTGGTGGGTTGTTCTATCTCTGTCTCCTGCTGTGCATCCATCACTTCCTTTCCCTTTGCTATGGCTGTTGTTGTTGTAGATACTTGCTGAGCAGTTTGTGCAGCTGCGGCTGTGGAGGTGCCTTCCCCGACTTGGTGTGGCAGCTTGAATGTCACCTGGTGAACAGAATCCAAGTCAAGATTTTTTTCTAAATCTTTTACATTTTGCTCCATTATCTCTTCTTGAGTAAATTCCTCAATTAGTGTGCCTGGTACCCACTCATCTTTGTTGTCATATTGTTCAATTTGTGGATATGGGCAATGCTTGTAGGCTAACAGCCTATACTTGACTCTTCTAGCACCGATGAAGCCATTAGGGTCATAAGGGACCCACCAGAAACTCCTTTTTAGTTTGAGCCGTTGCCGCAATATTTGATCAGCCTCTTGCCAACCATCCTTCTTGTTCATGATGAAGGGGCCTAGATGGTCTTTGAATTTCAGGTTGGCTTTCTTCTTGGCACTATGGAAATGTGTAAGATCAGAATTGTTGAGTTGCCTATAGTATTCCAAGGCAAACAATCTCATAGGTACATATCTTGGGAGCCTGTAAGGACAGAGCTCACAGCCATAGATCCTAATGACAATGTGATTTTGGTATAGATACCAATCACCTAGTTTGTAATTCTTGGACAACTGTAATATTTTCTGCATGTCATATGACAATTTGGGAGGAGGAGTTCTTTTGAAGAGGCATGTGACTGGATAAAAAAATTGGTCAATGAGCTCACAGTAAGAATAAGGAGAGTTCTGAACTTGATGAAAAACTAAAGACGAAAAGATGACAGACCTCCTTTCACCCTGTGAATCTAGTTTTTTGATGGGGCATTGGAAACAATCTGACTGATAGTACATGAACAAATGATAGATATAAGATGAATATTTGAATAATGCCTTCCTGTCCAGCTTTAGCAGTTGGTCATGTATTTTGTTGGCAATGAACTTGGCATAGTTGTATTTCATAGTAGGGGGCTTCCCAAGGCTATATGCAGACAAAAGGACCAACACAGTTTCATCAATATTCTCACTTGTTGAGAAACCCAGCATAGAGGATATCATGTCAACAAGAAACTTGCCTACCTCATTGAAATTGACATACAGGAAAGGAGGCGGCCCAGTAGGTTGGCGGTCTGCTTTCATGAATGTCTTGGCAATTGTAGCAATCTCAGTGCTGGAGAGCTTGGGGCCTTCATCCAGCATGTATTTTATGGAAAAGGGAAAGAGCAGTTGGTTCTGCTTGAAATTGGGCATCTGATTGATGGAATCAGGAGTAATATGAAAAAGTATGCTCCCAGATGGAGATTTGACAACTCTGAGGCTTGGGTCATAATTTTGAGCATAGAGGTGAATTATTTCAGGAAAAATATTCACAGAAGGAAACAAATAGATGGGCAAATTTGACTCCCAAATGCCATACATATCACTGTTGCTTAAGTAGCTATTCCTCAGCTTGCAAAAGGTCTGCAAGTGGCTTCTATCTCCAACAAAATCCTGAATGAGGAAATCACTGTCAACTAAAGGCAGAACTTCAAGCTCCTTGTTACGTGTATTGATAGGAGCAACATATAGAGCTAATGGAGTGGCCATATTGAAATCTTATCAGGATTAATACTTGAGCTCAGGATTAGTGAAACTACTGAAGACTGCAAACTGAATTTGTATTTGGTAGTGGCTATAGCTGTTTGTATTTATGATAGAGGCAAATTTTCAAAGTTTCAACAGACTTTTTACTGGATTGATAAACTATGGGGAAATCTACAGAGAGAAACAGAATGTTTTGAGCTAAGTAGCTGGACCTTTGCAGAGGGATTTTTGGTAAAAGGGATCAATGCACAACTGTCTGAACTTCTGCCGGCGGCTTGGGTCTTACAATCACTCTTTAATGGTGAATTTTGCAGAAGGGCGAGAGTTTACCCAGTTTTGTTGGAGCAGGAGCTTTACCAGGGAATTTATGTAATATTTAGGTGGGTAAGTGCCTTTAGTGTGGGAGCTTGCAGAATTTTATGCAGGTAAATTGGAGAAAATGGTGAAAACAGGGGTGAAATGAGTTGACTGTGGGCAAATACGTGGTTTTTACAGCTCCGAGGGCGTTGAACTGGTACAATGACGAGCAATTGAGTCAAATATGAGGGTGGTAGCAGCTTGGGCGAGTAAATTTCAGGTTTAGGCAGAAAAACAACGTAGTCCGCATGCACAGCTCTCCCAAACGACCAATGAAAATGACAGTAAACGGTCCTTTCCCGTCATTTTATGCAAATTTGGTGCTTTTGGCACATTTTGGCGATGACATCAGCATGACATCATTGGCGGGTCCCAGGTACGGCAGGATGATGTGGCGTCTGACGAGGATGGCGATGTGTCGGTGACACAGTGGCAAGGCGTGGACGCGGGTGGATGACGTGGGAGCGACATGGAGTAGCAGCGGGGACGTGGTGGTGACGTCACAGGTGATGTGGGTGTGACGTCAATGGGTGGAGGTTGGTATCCGGTATTCCCCACACCACCCTCCAGTCATAAGTAGTATTGGGGGAGGGGCCTTGGAACACACCGGGAAGGCAACGCGTGGCGGGGGTACGGCGGAAAAATCGCTAATCCCCCGGATGCTAAACCTCTGCCTCTTTGCTAGTGAAAACGACCGCATCGGATGGCTGGCAGGGGATATTGGTGGTGGAGGGTTAGGCATGGGACCCACCCATCTAAATATTAAAAATAAAGGTGAGGGGTGGGTTTAAACTTTAGTTTGCGGGGTTTTAATGCACGCCTGTTTTGTGTTTATTTAACACATAAACAAACCTTTAAACATTTAGCGCGGGAGGGGTATAGATGGGGTTTATGAGCGGGAAAAATATGGTAATTGATTCTTACCATGAGTATGATCATGCAAGGATAGGAACCATACTGTGAAACTTATCTTTTGGTTGTCAGCATGGAACTATTTTTCCCGATTATGTCATCAGTCTAATAGATGCCCATATTAAAGACTGTTGGAAAGCCTTGATAGGAGTACAGGGTTTATCTATGGTTGATGACAGTGAATTCCTGTCTGTTATTGTTCAGACGTCCTTCCATCTTACCAATACAGTTCATCCTCAACTGAAACAACCGGTGTTAAAAGACTGTATCACAGTAGTGATAGGAAATGCACAAATTGAAGGTGTACATTACGAAAAAGAATCCTTACCCGGTAATGCAAATATCAAAATCAAAATCAAAATCAAATGAATGGGGCTTATAGATGGGAGTGTAAAGATTATCTTGAATCCTCATGATCCCAGAATCCAAAGCCCATAGTGATGCCAGACAAACATGTAATACCAGTTAATGAATCAGTCCAAAGTAGAAGATCCTTTTACAAACAATTTACTATACCAAAAGAACAGCCTTCTACTTCTACCAGTACACCCCGGTCAAATACTCAGTTGTATATTCCTGAAGAGAAACCCTTCTTTGCTGTAAATAAAATGTTTAGAACACATGTACATAATTATCCACTTGTAGAAGAATATCAATCTGCCAATAAAAGATTTGTTAGGGGAGGAAAATGGCCCCCCAAAACCAAGTTCTGTGTTTCTTCATCCCGAACTAAACAGCCACCCACAAGAGCAGATTGTGCTCCTCTGTTAGAACATAATTCTCAAGAAACTGGAGATTTAGACCAAGTCTATCAAGTAGGAAATTATTTGACTACTTGGTGCTCTCATGCTGAATAAGTTCTAAATGATTTAGGAGAAGAGGCTGACTTAATAAATCAAAATCTTAAGCTACTATATGAAGAACAGCAAGCAGAAAAACAAGCAAAAGAAGAAAGAAGGAGAAGAAAATAGAAGAAAAAGTCCAAGAAAATACCAGAGTTACATGTAGATATGTCAGCCCCAAATTATTGGGATTTGGAGGAAGATTCAGAAGAGGTTACAGAGGAAGCAGCTAAGTCAAGTGTAGAAGAAGGAACTTCCATGGATACTGGAAACTTAACCAGTAGTTCCAAACCGTCATACAAAATAGATAAACCTTTCGAGTCAAAAAAGGAAGTCATGACATTAGAACAAGCTGCAATTAAATTCCCATCATTTATTCTACCATCTATAAAAAATCAGAATAAAGCTCATATTCTGAAAGAAGCTGTAAAATATCCTAGAGTCGAAGAAGACTTGTTTTCAGCAAATGCAAGTGGCTATGTTTTAGGTCTTGATAACTCATCTAATCCTGGTGAATCTATTAGGATATGGATAGGATCTTTATATCAAATGCAAGTCACTACCAAACTGAATAATATGTCTATCATGATTCTAGCTGAGAAAAGAATGGCAGGTATTGTTTTTGATTGGTGGATGGGAGGATCTGAAGCCGAAAGATTAGAAGTCATGAATGCTGGTTTGTCTACATTTGAAATTTTGTTAAAAACACGGCTTGTACCAGAACCAGTAGATGAAAAGAAACAACCTTTAACTGATCTTAGTAGAATGAAATTGAAAGATTTAAAGTATTTAGATCAGTTTGGAAAAGATTTCATGGCTAAAGTCTTTAAGGCTAATCTTTTTAATGATATTTCTCAGAGATTTATTTTCTTTCAAAGTTACCAGGCAATTTGGGAGATCTGATAATGAAGGATCTGGAAATTCAAATGAAGGGTCTAGATCAGATCTATTGGGTTGATCTTCTGTTCCGAGTGTCATAAAAATTCAAATATTTGTGTTGGAAGAAGAAAGCGCACGACAACACCCCAAGTTCAGATGTCTGCAGAGAAATATTGCCAGGGACGCCTTTTAAGTCAAAGAAGAAATACAAAAGGTATGGCAAGTACAAACCCAAAAGAATATCTAACCCAAAGAGGCCATTTCGAAAATTCAGATTTTTAAAGAAAAGGAACAAACCCAGAAACAACAATTGTTGTTTCATTTGTAAACAAGAAGGACACTTTGCTAGAAAGTGCCCCCAGAAATCATGCAGTAAACTCAAGGCTTGTGTAGATATTGAACAGTTTCAGGATGACTGGTTTGTAGTTGAGTCTGAAGATGAAATTTCTGATGTATATATTCTTACAGAAGTTTCAGATTGTGAAGATGATCATGAGTTTGTACAGAAAATGAATATTTGTCCATCCAGTTCAAATTTTTCCAGTGATCAGCATTACAGTGATATAGAGAGTTCTTCAGAAGAAGAGATAACAAGTGAGACAGAAGATGATTCAGATGATGACTCAGCAAGCACACTTTCAGTGAAAACAGACAAAGGTAAGCAACCTGCAGTACCTTTATCTCAATTCAGTTCTTTCTGTCCTTTTGAAAAGAAGATATCAATGTCAACCAGTATGCCACAACTAGAGTCTCCAAGAGAAGAATCAAACACTTCGTTAAAAAAGATTGTTAAAATAGACAGTTTAATTTACATTCCAGTGCAAGTCCAAGTAAAAGGTGAATGGGTTTCAGTAGATGCTTTTGTAGACACTAGAGGTTCAAACAATCTAGCAAGACCTTCTCTTTTTAAACCCTTGTGGAAGCCGTTGAAAAACATATTGGTTTCAGAAACAATTGGAGGATCTGTTCAGCTCACACATTATGTAGACAACATTTCCTTAAAAGTTGGGGGAGTGTAATAAAAATTTCAGCAATCCAACACTACGACCCTTCAGCTAGTTTAATGCTAGGCATGCCATTTATAAACTCTGTACTACCTGTTACTATTAGCCAAGATAAGCTGATAATAAATTTGAAGAAAAGAGCTATCTCAGTACCTATACTAAGCCTTGCAAACTCTGAAGCTAGGTATGAAAATAGTCAGAAAAGAGTAGGTACTAGAAGGTTAGTAAAAGATTCAGACGACTGGCAAGAAGTCCTACAGTTCTATGAAGCCAGAGCAGAAAATAAAACAAAACAGTTAGCCTGCATTGATACAAATTGGTCTATAGAGCAAAAAGATATATACCAAAGACTTCTAAAGAGCTGCTCAGACAACCCTCAGAAATTTTGGGAAACTGAAAGTCCGATGCAAGAAATAGTCACCTTACATGACAATGGAGTAAAAGCGAAAATGATTCCATGTACACCATCTGATGAACAATAAATTCGGAATCAGATTAGTGAATTACTAAAAATGCAGTTAATTGAACCTAGTGAATCCCATTATGCATGTTCAGCATTTTTAGCAAGAAATCATTCTGAGATAGTAAGAGGAAAACCAATAATGTTTATTAACTATAAACCTCTTAATTCCATTACTCAGAATTTTAATTATCCATTGCCAAGGCCAGAAGTTATTATGCAGAAAATTTAGCATAGTAAGGTGTTCAGCAAATTCGACATGAAGTCTGGGTATTATCAAATCCAGATCCATCCAGAAGATAAACACAAAACAAATTTCATATGTCCAGCAGGATTTTATCAGTGGAAAGTTGTTCCATTTGGTCTGAAGAACGTTCCAGCCTTTTTCCAAAGAAGGATGGATTATATTTTTGCTAAATATGATTTCATAGTTACATATATAGATGATATATTAATTCACAGTCTTGATGTACATACTCACTTAAAGCATTTAGAGATTTTTCTTGAAGAAGTTAGAAAACATGGGATTGTTCTGTCAGAGAAAAAGATGTCCTTATTTCAGGATAATATTGATTTTTTGGGGATAAATGTTGTTAATGGTGCTATTCAAATGCAGCCCCATGTGCTAACAAAGTTAACACAGTTTCCTGATGAATTGAAGGACAAAAAGACAATTCAAAGATTTCTTGGAGTTCTGAACTATCTCCACAAATATATCCCAAATCTTTCAGAAAAGACAGCCCCGATTAGAAGATACATCAATCAGGGATGGTCTGAAGAAGCTACTGAAACAGTAAGAAATCTTAAAGAGGAATGTCAGCATCTACCAAGGCTTCAGCCACCAGGTGAAGGTTTACTTATTTTACAAACTGATGCTTCACTTGACTTTTGGGCAGCTATATTGTTAGAACAATGGAAGAACATCAAAGGGGAGATTGAAGAAAATCTGTGTGGATACGCTTCTGGGGAATTTACACCAAGTCAGAAAAACTACTTCATAGCTGAAAAAGAGACATTGGCAATATTCAATGGTATTCAGCGCTTTGAGGTATATCTCACCCCAGTAAAGTTTTTGATCAGAACAGACTCTAGAAATTTTAAATATTTTCTGTACACTAAGATTTCAAGACAAATTGCAAAAGGCAGAATTTTAGCCTGGCAAATTTGGTTTCAGCAATTTGACTTTGAGGTTGAGTGGATTCCAGGCAATTCCAATTTCTTGACAGATTCTCTGACTAGAGATATGAACAAGATGTATATAACCTGTAAATATTCAGTTTTTGAAATTCCAGGTAAAAAACCAGAAGATGATAGTTTTGCTACATTTGTAGATAGATTCAGAATTTTGGAAAATCATGTCAGTTGGTTAACAGATGAGATTAAAAAGGTAGCAGGTTTCAGACTCAGAAGAAACATGTGGATTCGAAAGTGTCAGGCATGGCAGTCAAAGAACCTAGGCATTTCCTTAGGGCTAGACGACAATTTGGTAAAAGTCTTTTCTTTGCAAAATATGAAAGTCAAGCTTTTCTTCAGAAGTTTATGTGATCTATGGTCTGGCGTCTACAATAAAGAAATGATTTGGACTCTCATGATTTTAAATTATTACCAGATCATAGGAGGTGTTGATTTTGCACTCAGCTTGTTTACGGGTGCCAAGGTTCTAGATTTAGAAGAAGTCCCCATGAAAGAAGAAATGATAAAATATTTGGTCTCATTAAAAATTCCCGACATTTTTGAAGAATTAGAATCAGCATTCCTCCAAAGGATTGATGAGAATTATGCAAATACTGATTCTTTCCCTCAGTATGAGATCTTTGAAAATTTTGCAGATTGGGAGATCAGAGGAGGAAAATGTACAAAGATTCAAGCTACCAAAGTATCCCAGTGCATACAAAGAACGGTGCAGTATTTAAAAACTTTCGCATATCCCTGGGATTTTCATAGTTTAAGAATCAGAGATAACATTGAACCAAATCCTTTTGCTCAAACTTTTAGTCAGAAAAGAATTGGTAGTATTGAATATGGTAACAATCAAGAATTGATTAAACAACATTCATAATGGTTTCATGAGTTTGGAAATTTAAGGCTGGTAGAAAAGTTGCAAATTTTGAATAAACTTGATGGATTACAAGGACAGCCTAAAGCACTAAAATTCATAATTAATTAGAAGGCATTAGTAACCATCTCAGTCTTATCTCCAAATTGGAACAATAATGTCATCCACTTGATTAGTTTAATGATCTTGAAAAGGATATGCACATCAATAATCTTTGAACTAGGATGGCAACATAAAGATGTTTTAAATGAAAATTGTCGGTTGTGGATCCAGCATGCGATTGAAAGCTCCACTAAAATGTTCCAGATATTTAGGTTGGAGTTATTAGATGGAATTGAGTTGGCAGTATAGAGATCACCTGCGACCCGAAGTGCTTTTGAAGATTCATTTCTTGATATTGAAGTTAGTGCTCTCCCATTTTTGAATAAATGGGAAAAGCAAGAATTGATGCATACCTCTCAACGACCGAGCCTACATAAGATAAAGACAAAGCTCAGCACAGGAGAATCATCATCAACAACATCTCACCAGACACCAATAATGCAAGTAAAAGAAAAAGCCGAAATGACAGACGCACAAGATCCAGATGATGGAATCGACGAACAGTATAATCGACTCATGAATCGGTACCATCAACAGCTATTAGATGAGTACGAAAAATCTCCAGGATCGTCCGAAGACGATTTGTGGGAAACAAGAAATCCGACATGGTATAATCTTTGTCAGCAATGTGATAATGTTGGTCACATGTTGTGACAGGATTCCTTTGTACAGAAAAGATTGAGTAGACACCGTCGGTGGAGAAAGATACCGACATGACCCTCAATTATTTTCTTTTGATGTCAATTTTTAGATAGGCTTAATTAGATTAAATCTATATAAGAGAGTGTTGGTTGATCATTCAGATCATCCTCATCATTCGAGCAGTTTCATGCTTCATTTCGAGCTGGGACTCTCTGTTGTAATATGCTTTGTGTATTTGTTGCTTTGCATTATTAATATAGAAGTCTACTGGGCCGCCTGTCCGAGGACAGTTCCTGTAATCTGAAAGAGGTTTGAGTTGTAAAGCGCTTGAGTGAAGACCCGTGGAGAGAGGTCGGTGGAGGCTTGCGCATGGTTGCCTGAGGATTGGATCTTTGTTTTTAGAAGTGTTGTTTGGGAGGCGACATTTTTAATCATAAGTCAGAATGCATTAAAGCTTCATCATTTATGTTTGATCTCTGTTTGAGTGAATGGTCAGAGTCTTTTCGTAAGGTTAGAGTCTTTTCGTATCAGAGCGATATCTCGTTCCTAAAGTTCTATTACATACTATAGACAGAATCTGAAAGAAGCTAGGAAGCCTTCGAAAAGCATCGTTGTTTTACATCGTGCTGAGTAGATAAAAGCTTATTCAGTCGATTTCTGGAATAGTTTGTATCTGCAATATGGCTAGTTTGTTGAGATATTTTTCTACTATTGATAAATGATCAATATCAGAAGTAGATAGTAGAAATGTTGAATCTGATGAGCATGAACAAGTAGAAGACCCTAAAAGTTGGAACCCTCCTGCGTTAAACACTAAAGAAATATATCCACTTCCACTCTTGTTCAAACTCTCAAAGAAGTATTATTTTAAAGACGTAGAGATCAAAGTCAAGATTAAAGGTCCAGTTGTACAGATAATTTGTTTGAATATATTTTCTGAAGATGAGATAAGGAAGTTTAGAAAATATGCTAAGGAAGGAAGATTTCATTACTTACATTTTGGAGCCATTAGAATTGGTTTAGCTCCTCTGTTTAGACATGGGATAAATATTCCTTGTATAGCAGAATTATTTGATACAAGGCATAATGAGTATGATCATGCAAGGATAGGAACCATACTGGGAAACTTATCTTTTGGTTGTCAGCATGGAACTATTTTTCCTGATTATGCCATCAGTCTAACAGATGCCCATATTAAAGACTGTTGGAAATCTTTGATAGGAGTACAGGGTTCGTCTATGGTTGATGACAGTGAATTCCTGTTTGTTATTGTTCAGACGTCCTTCCAGCTTACCAATACAGTTCATCCTAAACTGAAACAGTCGGTGTTAAAAGACTGTATCATAGTAGGGATAGGAAATGCACAAATTGAAGGTGTACATTACGAAAAAGAATCCTTACCCAGTGACTGGTATGTTCAGTATAAGTCTTTGGCTTGAGATAATGCAAATAGCAAAATCAAAAGAATGGCGCTTACAGATGGGAGTGTAAATATTATACCGAATCCTCATGATTCCAGAATCCATAAGCCCATAGTGATGCCAGAGAAACATGTAATACCAGTTAATGAATCAGTCCAAAGTAGAAGATCCTTTTACAAACAATTTACTATACCAGAAGAACAACCTTCTACTTCTACCAGTACACCCCGGTCCAGTACTCAGTTGTATATTCCTGAAGAGAAACCCTTTTTCGCTGTAAATAAAATGTTTAGAACACATGTACATAATTATCCACCTGTAGAAGAATATCAATTTTCCAATAAAAGATTTGTTAGGGGAGGAAAATGGCCACCCAAAACCAAGTTCTGTGTTTCTTCATCCCGAACTAGACAACCACCCACAAGAGCAAATTGTGCTCCTCTGTTAGAACATAATTCTCAAGAAACTGGAGATTTAGACCAAGTCTATCAAGTAGGAAATTATTTGACTACTTGGTGCTCTCATGCTGAAGAAGTTCTAAATGATTTAGGAGAACAGGCTGACTTAATAAATCAAAATCTTAAGCTATTGTATGAAAAACAACAAGCAGAAAAACAGGCAAAAGAAGAAAGAAGGAGAAGAAAACAAAAGAAAAAGGCCAAGAAAATACCACAGTTACATGTAGATATGTTAGCTCCAAATTATTGGGATTTGGAGGAAGATTCAGAAGAGGTTACAGAAGAAGCAGCTAAGTCAAATGCAGAAGAAGGAACTTCCATGGATACTGGAAAATTAACCAGTAGTTCCAAACCATCATACAAAATAGATAAACCTTTCGAGTCAAAAAAGGAAGTCATGACATTAGAACAAGCTACAATTAAATTCCCATCATTTATTCTGCCATCTATAAAAAATTAGAATAAAGCTCATATTCTGAAAGAAGCTGTAAAATATCCTAGAGTCGAAGAAGACTTGTTTTTAGCAAATGCAAGTGGCTATGTTTTAGATCTTGATAACTCATCTAATCTTGGTGAATATATTAGGATATGGATAGGATCTTTATATCGAACGCAAGTCACTACCAAACTGAATAATATGTCTATCATGATTCTAGCTGAGAAAAGAATGGCAGGTATTGTTTTTGATTGGTGGATGGTAGGATCCGAAGCTGAAAGATTAGCAATCATGAATGCTGGTTTGTCTACATTTGAAATTTTGTTAAAAATGCAGTTTGTACCAGAACCAGTAGATGAAAAGAAAAAGCTTTTAACTGATCTTAGTAGAATGGAATTGAAAGATTTAAAGCGTTTAGATCAGTTTGGAAAATATTTCATGGCTAAAGTCTTTAAGGCTAATCTTTTTAATGATATTGCTCAAAAAATTGCTTTTCTTTCAAAGTTACTGGGCAATTTGGGAGATCTAATAATGAAGGATCTAGAAATTCAAATGAAAGGTCTAGATCAGATCTATTGGGTTGATCTTCTATTCTGAGTGTCAGAAAAAGTTAAATATTTGTGTTGGCAGAAGAAAGCGCGCGACATCACTCAAAGTTCAGATGTCTGCAAAGCAGTATTGCCATGGACGCCTTTTAAGTCAAAGAAGAAATCCAAAAGGTATGGCAAGTACAAACCCAAAAGAATATCTAACCCAAAGTGGCCATTTCGAAAATTCATATTTTTGAAGAAAAGGAACAAACCCAGAAACAACAATTGTTGTTTCATTTGTAAACAAGGACACTTTGCTAGAAAGTGCCCCCAGAAATCATCCAGTAAAATCAAGGCTTGTGTAGATATTGAAGAGTTTCAGGATGACTAGTCTGTAGTTGAGTCTGATGATGAAATTTCGGATGTATATATTCGTACAGAAGTTTCAGATTGTGAAGATGATCATGAGTTTGTACATAAAATGAATATTTGTCCATCTAGTTCAGATTTTTCCAGTGATCAGCATTACAGCGATATAGAGAGTTCTTCAAAACAGGAGATAACAAGTGAGACAGAAGATTATTTAGATGATGAATCAGCAAGCACACTTTCAGTAGAAGCAGACAAAGGTAAGCAACATGCAGTAGATTTATCTCAATTCAGTTCTTTTTGTCCTTTTGAAAAGAAGATATCAGCGTCAACAAGTATGCCGCAAGTAGAGTCTCCACGAGAAAAATCAAACACTTTGTTAAAAAAGATTGTTAAAA